>PVHY01005630.1:24433-81502 GCA_004024945.1 Uropsilus gracilis | reverse complement strand
TGTTTACCGCAGCACAATTTATAATAGCAAGGACATGGAAGCAACCTAAATGCCCCAAAACAGATGACTGGATGAAAAAAATGTGGTACATATACACAATGGAATATTACTCAGCAATTAAAAATGACAAATTTGATGAATTTATGGAAACCTGGATGTACCTAGAAGAAATCATTCTAGCAGAAACGAGCCAGACAGAGAGGGACAGAAACCAAATGGTTTCACTAATATATGGTCAACCAAATGAAACTGCACAAGGGGAGAATGGGGACCAGCTGGAGCGGGTGGGAAGGGGAGGTGGTGGGTGACCCCCAGGGACTGAAACGATGTGAAATATATATATAAATAAATAAATTAAAAAAAAAAGATTAAGAAGTTATTTTCCTAAGCTGGGCATTGGTGGTGCGTGCCTGTAAGCTTTGCTGTTTGAGTCCTGCTTGGGGCAACACAGGGATACCTAGTCCCAAAAAAAATAGCTAGGTGTGGTGGCGTATGCCTGTAATCCCAGCTACCTAAGAAGCTGAGGCTGGAGATTGCTTGAGTCCATGGTACCACGGGCAACATGACCCTGTGATTCCATGGGCAAAAATAGCAAGACCTAGTCTCAAAAAAAAAAAAAAAAGAAGTTATTCTCCTATGTTACCTTCTATAAACTTCATGTTGAAAACTATAGACTATGTAGAATTAGCTTTTTTTCTTTTTTAGTTTTTTTTACAAAGGTATAAGTCAGGGGTGGAGTTTTACCCTTATTTTTCCATTTGGATAATCACTTAAGTGGCACTGTCTATTGTTAAGATTATTTTTTGATAAGATAAACCCCACTCCTCTGAGTTACCACCTTTTTCATAAATCAATCATCTCTATGCACCTAGATCTGTTTCTATACCTTTCACTCAGCTCTAGCACTTCCTTTGCTGTGATAAGGCCACACTGCCTTAATTCATGTCACTTTAGAATAAATGTTGATACCTAGCTAAGTCAATATTCCAACTTTGTTCTTCTTTGAGATGGTCTTGGCTTTTCCTGGCTCTTTGTACTCCTTCCTTCCTTTTACATGGAGTAGGAAGCATCATTAAAAGTCAAATAGAGTGGTGTGTCCTTTCATCACCAGTAATAGTTTATGATGCCATAAAGTCTAAGACACATGTTATTCTATATGTTGCCACCCACCACTGCCAGGACCACTCTACCTATTTTCCTCTTCCTTTTTTTAAAAATTAATTTCAAAATGGCACTTTTGGGGGCATGCAATAAGCCAGTGCTCCACAATACCCTGAAACTTCCTGTTCCTAATACTACCTCTATTATTTCTAGTAATAAATAATAAACGAGGTGCATTATATTCTTACTCTATGCCAGCATTGTGCTAAGTGATTTGCAAGCATTCTTTTATTTAATCCTGATTACCACCTTCAGAAGTATATGCTCCTTTTCTGCCCCTAAAGGACTTGTACCAGCCTTTCAAGGAACTACATTTCCTGGTCACTGTTCCTTCCTTATCAGCTTCAACATCTTCATCAAACAAAGCTTTTTATGAGCTAGAAGAGATCTTAAAAATATCTGATTTGATAAATGAGGAAACTAACACCAAGAAAGGAAAATGATTTCCATGGCACTCACTTAGCTATTGATGCAGAAAAAGGATTTCAACTTAATTCTCTGGACTCCCAGACATGAGGGTTCACCCATGTCCTTGTCTAGCCCCAGCACCAAGCAATCTAACATTTTTTGCCTAGTCCCCAAGTTATCTCCCCCATTTCCATTTAAATTTCTTCAAAGACTTAGCTACTTCCACTTCTTTTTTCTTCACGCCCACTCCAATTCTATTTCTAACTGAAACTGTTCTCATCAAGGCCACCCACAATTTCTGGACTCTATTAGTGAACTTTGCTCCAATATTTGGCACTAGGGCCACGCTGCAATTTTCTCTTTAGGGGCTTGACAAGATAAAACCAAGAGACATTATAGTCCATTGTTAGTCTCCCTCCTCCCTCCCCCTAGCCTTGCTCTTCTCTCATGTTCTCAAAATCATCTGTTTTACATCATTTTATGTGTATTCATGAAACACCTAATAGTACAATTATGCTCCAGAGAGAATTTAGATGTAATCTTATTAAAACCCCTAACTCCCTGGGGAATAGGAATCATTAATGTCTCAATGAGAGAAATTCAACACAGAGAAGTCAGGACACTTGGCCAAGATCACCCCTCCTCAGAGGCAAAAAGGTGATTCAAAACCCAACAATCTTGCTTCAGAAACTATGCTGCTGAGGATTGCACTATAATGACTTTAGATTGCTGATAGACATAGCTTTAACTAGTCTCTTCTTTTCAAGATCATCAATGTATCAGTGAAATACCTACAGCAAAAGGAACAAAACCCTTAAATGTGTAACTTTGGATGGTTTCTCTTAGAGGAAGAATATAGGGAAACTAAACAGTTTCCCTGTCAGGAAAGACAAAACTTGCAAGATGACCATAGATCTGAGGTATACAGAGGGTTAGGGAAGTAGAGAGGGGTCAAAACAGGGAAAGGAAGAGCACAAGGGTCTATGGTGATGGATCCTGGGTACTGTGGTGGTAGGGGAATGACAGGAACTACACCTGTGGTAACAATCAAATACTGTTCAACATGAGCAATGATGTAAGAAAATAATACATTCAATTTTTTTAAATGTGCAAGTTTAAATGGAGAGTAACAGATCTGATGGGACACCACTGCTTTCGAGTTGCTGTTTCGAGAAACAGCAGTCTTAGGTCTATCTGAACCCAAACACTGAATTTCTTTACAGAGGATTGAAGTATAAAAACTTCTAGATTAGTATTCTTTATTTTGGGCAGTGTCAAGTTTGGCAAATGACAAGGCAAAAATAGAACCTTTCATTTCCCTACCCATGAATTAGTCACTCCCCCAGATTTTTACATCATGGAATATGGCACCAACGTTAACCTAGGTGCTTAAATTAAAAAACAAAACAAAATCTAAAACAAGCAAAAAAAACAAAAAACAAAAACAAAAAACCAAACCCAAGGACACTTATTTTTTATTATATAAATAATCTATTTATATATATTTCAAATCATTGTGATCCCCAGGGGTCAACTACCACCTCTCCTTCCTGGCTATTCCAGTTGGTCCCCCTGATCCCAGTCATGTAATTTTGTTTGGTTGCCCATATATTAGTGAAACCATGTGATTTCTGTCTTTTTCTTTCTGAATTGTTTCTGTTAATATGATTTCTTCTAGGTATATCCATGTTATCTCAAATTCATCAAATCTGTCGTTTTTAATTGATGTGTAATATTCCATTATGTATATATACCACATCTTTTTCATCCAGTCATCTGCGTTGGGGCATTGGGGTTGCTTCCAGGACCTTGCAATTATAAGTAGTGCTGCAATAAACATCTGAGCTCAGGAGTCCCTTTGTACCCACATTGAGGTCTCTTTTGGGTAGATTCCCAGAAGAGTGATTGCTGGGTCAAATGGTAGTTTCACTTTCATTACTTTGAGGGTCTCCCACACTGCTTTCCATAGTGGCTGGATCTGTTCACATTCCCACCAGCAGCATAAGAGTGTTCCTTTCTCTCCACATCTACTCCAGCACGTGTTGCCTGTTTTTTTGATGTGGGCCATTTTTACTGGTGTAAGGTGGTATCTCATTGTGGTTTTGATTTGCATTTCCTTAATTGCTATTGACATTGAGCAATTTTTCATATTCCTGTTGGCCATTTGTATTTCCTCTTTGGAGAAGTGTCTTTTTAGTTCATCTCCCCATTTTTTGATTGGGCTTCTTGTTTTGTTTTTGTTTAGTTGTGTGAGTTCCTTGTGGATCTACATTATTAAACCCTTATCACTCTTGTGGAGGGCAAAAATTTCTTCCCATTCGGTTGGGCTTCTTGATGTTTTATTCTGTTGTCTCTTTGCTGTACAGAAGCTTTTTAGTTTGATGTAGTCCCAGCTGTTTATGTTTTCCTTCATTTTTTTGCCATCTGTAGATGTGTCCAGAAAGGGATTTCTGAATTATAAATTCATGGAGGGTTTTGCCCAAGTTTTCCTTTATGTATGTTATGGCTTCAGGTCTGACATCTAAGTCTTTTATCCATTTTGAATTGGTTTTTGTACATGGTAAGAGGGAGTTGTTTTGGTCCGTTTTTTTTGCATGTCTTGGTCTAGTTTTCCCAGCACCCTCTATTGAAGAGACTATCTTTGTTCCAATGTAAGTTTTTCACTCCTTTGTCAAAGATTAGTTGACTATATATGTGTGGTTTTATTTCCAGGCACTGAATTCTGTTCTATTGGTCTGATTGTCTGTTGTTGTACAAGTACCATGCTGTTTTAATTATTATGGCTTTGTAGTATATCTTGAAGTCTGGAATAGTTAAGGTTCCTTTTTTTTTGGCCAAGAAGCTTTTTGATATTCAAGGTCTTTTGCTATTCCATATGAATTTCTGTAATTTTTATTCTATCTCTTTAAAGAATGTCATTGGCATTTTTATAGGGAGTGCATTGAATCTGTAGATTACTTTTGGAAAGATGGCCATTTTGACGATGTTAATTCTTCCAATTCATGAGCAGGGAATATCTTTCAATTGTTATGTCTTCTTCTATCTGTTTTAGCAGCTTTTTAAAGTTTTCTTTGTATAGTTCTTTTCATATTTTGTTAGGTTTATTCCCAGGTATTTAATTGTTTTTGGTGTGATGGTAAATGGGATGTTTTTTTAATTTCTTCTTCTCTGCTTGAATTTTTGCATGTAGGAATGCTACTATCTTCTGTGTGTTGATTTTGTAACCAGTTACCTTACTGAACTGGTTTATTGTTTTGAGAAGTTTTTCTGTAGATTTATTTGGGTTCTCTATATAAAGTATCATGTCATCTGCATATAATGATAGCTTCATTTTCTCTTTTCCTTTTTGTATCCTTTTTATATCTTTCCCTTGCCTTATTGCCCTGTCTAGAACTTTCAGTACAATGTTAAAAAATAGTGGGGAGAGTGGGCATCCTTGCCTGGTTCCAGATCTTAATTGGAATGATTTTAGTTTTCCCCCATTTAGGATGATGTTTGTCATAGGTTTGTTGTAGATGACTTTTATTATGTTGAGAAATATTCCTTTGACCCCCAATTTTTCAAGGACTCTTATCATAAATGGGTGCTGGACTTTATCAAATGCTTTCTCTGCATCTATTGATAAGATCATACGGTTTTTGTTTTTCTTCTTGTTGATGTGGTGGATTATGTTAATTGATTTTTGGATGTTGAACCATCCTTGTGCCCCTGGGATAAATCCTACTTGGTCATGGTGAATAATGCTTTTTATGCATTATTGGATTTGATTTGCTGGGATTTTGTTTAATATTTTGTGAATAAGGACACTTTTACTTCTTCCTTATCCTATCTCCTTTTTACAATTTACCAGCAAGTTCCATTAATTTTGTCATTTCCAAAATGTATCCTGAAATCATCTTTTCTGTCCATCTCCATCAACAACCAGAGTTCCAGCTACACTATCTGTTGACCCACAATATCATCAGAGCCTCCCTATGCAAGGCCCACTTCATGCCATGTTCCTGTTCCATATAGGAGGTGGGTGTGATTTCCTTAGGACATGTATCAGCTCTTGTCCCTTTTCCATTACATATTAATCCATTTACTTTTCCACTCCCTCACTAGTTCTCCCTCATAGTAGATCATGTTAATATACACTTGGGACCCTTTGCCTACACTCTTTCTGTGGCTTAAACGAATCTTCAGTAGGCATCCTCCCTCTGTTAAGGTTAAACATATCAATCCATCCACTTGAAGTCTTAAACTAGCAATTCAATTAATGTTGGCTTTTATTATTTTTTTGATAGTTATCCTAGTAGGCATCCTAAAATACATATTCCAGTGACAAAACAAATGGAAAAGGAAAGAAGAATAATATCAATATCTGGGTCCCTAGAGCTTCTCAGAGAAGAAGGTTAGATATTTTTCAGGGGGAAAGTAGGTTGCGCTGTAAATCCTCTTCTCTGCCTTTAAAATATGTTTATTATTATCAACATACAACTGCCATAAGCCCAGTGGGAATTTATTTTACAATAGATATATTCTGAAAAAAAAATGCACTCAATATAGTCTTCAAAGCAGCGTCTAGACCTGTCTGATTGATTTTCCTAAATTAGTGGCACTCTAGCTCTTACAGTCTCCCACTGAGAGGTCTTTCTATGATGTAGCAACAAGTTCTTAAAATAGTTGGCTCTCCTTTTTAGTGCCCTTGTTAATAATTTTCAAAATGATTTCAAGAGATATGAAAATGGAAAAAATAGCAAAGAAATGCTGGGTTTGAATAATATATGAACTAGATAACTAGATTTTGTCCAGTTAAGCTCTACCTTTTAAAAGCAATAAAGGCAGGAATGTGGAGATTTCATACACATCAAGTTGCCAGACTGGGTTCTTCTTACAAACATGCCCTCATCTATATAGGCAAGTACCCAACCACAGCATTTCATGTCCAGGGCTGAGGGCCTGCATAAACCATTTGATGGTATATTAAAAAATCACTAATGTCATACTGGTAAGGGAATTCTAAAACTGGAAGAAAGCCTTCTGTTACAATATCCAGCAGTTGAAGGAGATCTAAGACTGGCAGGTTTAAAAACTGCCATTGTTTTCTTTATTAAACTTTTACTTTCTTTCAGGCATCAATCCCAGAATGATGATAATGAAAGTGTAGCCTTGGACAGGAATCCCTGATGGGGGTGACCCTGTTAACCCCTTTTTTCTTCCCCTTGATCTGAGAGCCAGGAGTAGAAATACCAAAATATTAACACTGGTCATCATTCATTACAAGCTTTCTTCTTTGAGCTTCTGTATTTTCCAAATGTTCTAATAACTAAAGAAAAAAAGAAAGAAAAAGAAACATTTTTTCTCCTTTAACATTTCCCTGGAAACTTCCAAATGCCACTTTCCCCTGATAATGTGTAAATAAACACATCAATATCTTTCATTTGGAGCAGGTCAAACTTTCCTCTCTAACTTGACACTCTGACTTGACTAGCAGCCTGTGGGTGGGACGAGTGGAGGTGTTTTTGGCCATAGTTTCTTTTGGCTGATAAACTAGCACTTAAATGTTTTCCTTTCCCAAACCCCCAAATGGCAAGTATCCTTGTGGTGAGGTGGCTGTCTAGCCATCATGGCCAACCTGAATGGTCCTGGGGACATTTATTTTTAGTTTGCTCTCTAAGCAAGAGCTATGCTGGGTAACCAGGAGCTGGCTTGAGGCCAGTTCTTCTGGAATCTGGAGCATGGAGCTAACTGAAGGCAAAATGGAGCAATCTGACCTCTTCATGAAGGCCCAAGCCCCTTTCTCCGGGTGGCCTGGAAAGACAAGGCAGAGGTCTTGTTTTGAGAGAGAAAACCGCAATCAACTTTTACATGGTCTGATTTTATCAAGAATGCTGTGAAAAAGACACACATTCAGATGATCCCATATGAATGAATATAAGTCCAGGCAGCCTCAGGGAACTAATTACAGCAATGAGCCTGGCCATAATAAACATACAGAATTTTGTGGAGGTAACAATGGCTTACAACACTGTGTATGATATTATAGAGGTAGGGCTTCATGCTTTTTCAGATGTTACCACACTACTCCCAACACCAAGGAATCCATAGGCCCCCAACCACCATCCATGGGACCCCCTCTCCTCTTTGTCCCCCACTTCCACCATTCTCCTTTCAATGTAGCCTCAATTCTACATTCAAATTTCTAGAATTTGTTTGGATTTCATTTCTTCTATTCTTTTGTTTCTCTCTACATTTCACATGTGAGTGAAATCATCCAATATTTTTCTTTCTCCTTTTGCTTACTCCAGTTCCATCATATTAACACAAATGGTACAATTTTTCATCTTCTTTACAGCTAAATAGTATTTCACTGTGTATCAATACCACATCTTCTTAATCTACCCAAACTATGTGGACACTTAGGTTGTTTCAATAACTTGGCTATTGTAGAGTACTACAATGAAGATGAAAGTGTATATACACCTGTGAAAATGATTTTGCACTTTTTGCATCAGTACTTAGGATTGCTGGAAAATATGGTATATCTATTTTTATCATTTTGTGAAACCTCCATGCTGGTTTCCATAAAGGCTAGACCATTCTATACTCCTAGCAACAGTGTAAAAAGTTTCCATAGCATGAGGTCCTGTCAAAGTCAGTGTGTAAGAGCTAGCTCCACTCACCCCAACAAAATCTGGCTCCTCAATTACAGCCATGCTAGGAGGCAGCATCAACATAAGTGGCACCAGGTAGATAATGACACTCTACTGCCATCATTGCTATTGTTATAACTTTGCACGGTGTGGATAGTATCCTTTATATCTATAATATACATTTACTTCTCAAGATGTCTCTTATGTCTTGCACTGAGATGCATTTCATGCATATTGTAATCCACAAGATGGAAAGGACCAGCAACTTTAGTCCTGTTTTATGGACATAGAAACTGAAGCACATGCCAGTATGTTACATTCGATTTTCTATTATTATTACTGATCTTAGCAGTGATCATTGATGTGAAATTATTAGATTTCTTCCCAAATATCTATAAAAGCACATGGAGTTCATATTTATTGAGTGTTCTTGTATGTTTCCAATAACATTAGTAAATGCTATTCTAATTGCATTAATAAATGCAATTGACCTTGCTTTAAAGACATTGAGGTTCAGAGATTAAATCACCTACCTACAGCCACATGATTAGTAGGTGGCTGAGTCAGCATATGAACCCAAGCATATGAACCTGACTCCACAGTCATACACTCGACTAGAAAAGCCACATGTTTTTAGCCTATGTTTGAAGGAAAACTTTTTAATAGTAAAAATACTTGAACTTCAGACTTTGTTCTATTCTAATTTGACCCTCTTGGCAATATGTCGTAGTCTGAGGATAAGTAGTTCATATCCACAAGAGTAGAAATAGCTCTTCATTAACACTCTCTGCTCAGAGTGAAAAGGTGGGAAAACTTGAAGGAGAAGGTATCCAAGTTCACCCCATAGTCCCAAGTGGCTTAAAAGACTTGAACAAACCATCTTGGAAATGCTGACAAAGCTTACAGCATGGAGAGTTACTTCAACCTGAGTGTGCCTGACTTATGGAAGTAGTACTCTGAGAAATGTTAAGGATGTGATAAGTCAATTCACATTTAAAACCATGCTTGACTTCCTTCTGTAGTTTATATCTCTGTCATTTCAGTCTCCATAGCACTGTAAATACCAAAATGTGGCAGGAAACCCCATGACTTAGCAACCTGTTCTCAAAACAGGAGTTAGTAGGCTGAGGAGAGAATGGAGATTGGGGGCAAACATTAAGATCAAAGTTTTGATAAGTCTAGTGTCATTTAAGCAATACCCACAGACACTTGGAAGGTGCTTTGCTCACATGCACAGGCTGAGGTCAGATCGTTGCAACGAAAATGTGTCATGGGCAACATTCTTTCTCCTTAGAAAGTCTTAGACACTCACTGTCATCAGCTACCAAACTAAAATGTCACCAAGTTGGAATCTCTCAAGCATCCTCCACATACCTGTGCTCCCTGGCCAAATCTCTGGGTTTTTTTTTTTTTTTTTCTAAAGAGGGATTGTAAGGTTTGTTTCCCCTATTACTCTTCATTCCTCAAAGTATTTGTGACTAAACCACAACTCATGAGTTACAGACTATTGGGTTATAATGACTTAATAAATTAATGCTCACAGAGGACTTTTGAAATCTACCCTAGTCATTGTTAATGGAATTTTCTGCCACTTTGAGTATGGTAAGCATGCTCAGTACTTGTTTTTATCCAGTTCTCTTTTTAAACAGGGTTATGTGACTGTGCAACATATATGAATCTAGGTGTTTAACTAACAGTGAAAGTGTTGTGGGTCACCCCCTTGGGTGCCCTCATTAATATTAGCATTGCTGGCACATATATTGCTAAGCTTGAACATGGAGCTACCTTCCTGAGGCTTTAGATTTGTAAATTTCAAAGTGGACATGCTAAAATGTGAGGATGGGTTTCATTAGAATTTTACTTTCAGAAAAGAAAGGGGGTAAGAAGAAGGAAAACAGGTTTTTCTCTGTAATGTGATATGACTCACAAGACTGATCCTGAAAACTTGGTAAACAAATTTTAGAATATAAATATAGTTTAGAACAAAGGGAGCAAGATCAGCCATTTTTGATTCAGTCATTTTGGGAGAGAGAGATGTCAAAGACCATGTGGCCAGGTGGCTGGTCCGTGACCCTGGCCCAGGTTAGTGAACTCATGGCTTTCAGTATGCATAAGCCTGAAGAGTTTAGAAAGTGCAACTCTCATGTGGGAGCCTGCCATGTCTGGTTGGCTTAGAGGTTTTTGGAGAAGCTGTGAGCTAGGCTTGAGAAAATGATCTGCTGGTTCCTGAATCTTGGAGTTTTTAAAATTGTCTAAAGTAACCAGAACACTGCAATGAGAAGACTTCAACTATATGCTTGAAAAGTCCAGATCATGTCTGAGGGGGAGAGCACTACACTACACTTGAAGCATGTGCTGTTGTACTCTATGTTTGGACAAGTGGTGAGGTAAATAGAATAGGGATTAAAAAGACTGAGACTTTGAACAATTCTGGGGGAAACCAGGGTTTCTAATGGTCTGCACACTTTGTTTTGGCTTTGAAAATTATAATAAGGGCTACGGATGGCAGAAAATGTCTTGGGACTGCAGAAGGTACATTGAGGCAAGTTGGCAGGGTTTAAACTGCAGCTTCTGACTTTTACTCTGCAGCTAAGAGCTTGCAAGTGGTGAGAGAGGCATACATTTGCACAACAAAAGTTGATTGGTCTGTGAAGGTTTTTGCCCAGAAGGGATTAAAGTTTGAGCCTGCTTTGGGGAAAGTGGGCAGAGGGTTTTAGTAAAAAGTTAGAGTGCTCTCTCTCTCTCTCTCTCTCTCTCTCTCTCTCTCTCTCACTGCTTGCTTGCTCACTCTCGCTCTCTGTCTCTGTCTCTCCCTGTCTCTCTGTCTCTGTCTCTCTCTGTCTCTCTCCTCTCTCCTCTGTCTCTCTCTGTCTGTCTCTCTCTGTCTCTCTCTCTGTCTCTGTCTCTCTGTCTGTCTGTCTCTGTCTCTCTCCTCTCTCCTCTCTCCTCTGTCTCTCTGTCTCTCTCTGTCTCCCTGTCTCTTCTCTCTGTCTCTGTCTCTCTGGGCAATTGTGAGTCATTTGTTGAAAGAGAAGTAGAGAAGTATCATCAAATCAAAATAGCCTGAATCCCTTAGGCACCATGTGGAGGACAGTTAACCTAAAAAATTATTGATACCTGCATTTGATTTGGGGTAACATAGTAATAAACTCTGTTTATGTTTCACAAACATTTTTGCCATATTTGCAATAGCAACATGGTCTAACACATATTAGACTGTTCTAGCAACAAACTTTCTGTTCTCCTCAAATCATGTTTCATAATTTGTTTCCTCTCTTCTGTTAGGGAATGTACCACTGTGTGACTTTGTATACATTGTTACATTTCCACAGTACTCTACACTTCAGGAGAGGATAGCCAGTCTCTTTCAGGTTTAAGATTCTGCCCAAATGGCAATCTAAAACTGGGTGATACTTTCTGCCCAAAGATAAGTATTGTATCTTAAGACAAGATAATTTGTCTCAAACCAAGTCAAACAGTTTACACCTAGTCATCTCTGAACAGGAGAGTCAAGTTCCCAGGTTGCTAACTTAAGTACATGTTTTAGGAAGGTAAAGCTTGTTCAAAGTGACCATAAAGCATGTCATTATCCTCAAAAACTGGTGACTCCAGCACATCTCAACAATATTTATCAAATTAGAGCTGTTCAGTTTGAGAACCAAGAAGCTTTCGCAAAGTTCATCTTTAGGGAAATTCCCAATTCCTGTCCGAAAACATTATCTAAAATAGCAGTTCACAGTCTTCTTAATATGAGAGCACCTCCTTGATGCAAAAAAAAAATTTTGTGTGTGTGCAACTACTGATCTAGAAAGGCATTATTAAAAAAATATATTCACAAACTAGTATTCCTATATTTTAAGAAAAAAACAGTGCAAAAATTATTCAGAATATTTAGACTTATGGTTTATTCAGGCTATTGGCAACATTGAACATTTATGTATTTGAAGACCCTCTGACCTCTGAGGTTCCTGGGGACTATTTATACACACAAATTTGAGAGCAACAAACTTAAGGAATCTGGAATAATATAAGCTGTATTTTGTTCTTATGTCTCCCCATCATCCTCAACCTCTTTTTCCATAGGATGCAGATGGTTAAGACAGAATGAGGAATACATAAAATTTGAGGAGGGGGTAAACTTATAGAGGAATGGTCATGAGGATTACATCTTACTGTGGAACATTCTCTGTTATCCCAAAGGTTGCTCAACAACAAGATCTTCCGTAATAGAAATGGACAGGTCCCTATTCCATAGCCTTGCTCTGTGATGACTAGAGGGCTGTAGAGTTTGACTTTGGTTCCTGCATTGTTAACAGAGGAAGTTCTAGGCTAGCTGTAACTCACTAGGTTATGAGTCCTTTCTTCAAGGGGCAATTGAATGATATACCTTTAATATGCCACACTCCATACTTTCCCCTTAATTCCAAGAGGCAAGTTTGTCCCTCAAGGTCACTTATGAAGACAACATAACTCTATGACTGACAATACGAAATGCCCTTGGGAAACAGAGCATCTCTAAACCAGCACCACAGAAAGAAAAACAGGGCAATACATCAGCATAATGGTGTTAGCTAAAGGGTAAAGTGCTCCTTGAATATGGGATCACATTTAGTTTAAAGAGAATCTCTTTCTGTAGAGGAAGGTAATTGTAAAGATAACATAAGATTTTTTAAAATGTGGATTCTGGCCACTTTCTGCAATGCACAGGAATACATGTGAAAGTGCAAATGTTGAATATTTACTGTGGGGAAGTGTAACTGTGCTGAGGTAAAACAAGAAGGTGGGAAATGACTGGGATGAGACTTAAGAGGAAGAAGGAAGAAGGAGAAGATGTCAGTACCTTTTCCTAGCCTGGGCTGGGAGTGGTATTTAGCACATGCCACAAAGAACAGGCTCCGGTGGATCCATTTCATGAGAAATCTATACAAGATCAGACCTTAGGACAGGACCATTCTGCTCATCATGTGTCAAGCTCTGAGCTGGCTCATCTCCAAAGAGACATCTTTCAGAAGCTTCCACAGTGCTTTTCCAGTGGAAGTTTACACCAAGGGAAGAATAGGGGAGAGAAAAGGAATGGGAAAACCTAGTGCTGATTCATCACCTGCCCTTGACCCATCCTTCAAGAACTGGTCCCATCTTGATCTGTTTTACATTTAGAATTTCATGTACGATTCCTTTTAAGAAAAGATTCCTTAATGAACGTGAATGAGTCACTTTCTTAGGTCTCACCTGAAACCTACCGAAATATGGACGCATTGGCATGTGTGCTCTGGCTAGAGGGACATCATCCCAGAGCAAGAAGGCAAGTGCAAGGCCCCAGCAAGCCAAGGCAAAGTTCATCAGCACCCTGGGGAGTGAGTCGGGAGTAGGCAGGCACCAACAATGCTTGTGTCACTTCTGTGACTCAGCTTCTATTTCAGCAACTGATAAATAAAGGACCGTTTCCAGGTATGCTATGTTTGGTCAGACTCTAAACTTGGGACATTAAGTATAACCTTCAATTACCAAGACTACCCTGCTCTAAGCCACAATTATTTCACACATGTTAAATTGCAAAGAAATTTAAATTAGAAGCATGAAGGGGAAATTGAAATAGATGTGAGTTTCCCACAACATCTGCAAAACCTCCCTTCACTATCAGCACAACACAGGAGTTCTGCTTGAGTTACGACTGTTCTTTCTGCCCTGAGACCCACTTATGTTACTATTTCCCCGATGTGTTTTCCCACTTTTTGTGCAATCACATTCTCTCCTACCTAACTCCTTTCCCTCCAAATTCCCATGTACCAATCTGTTTTTCTAACTCCACCTCCTGATACATGTTCGGGCTTTGCCCCAAAGCCTCCCCAATGAGCAATATCTTTTCCTGGGGTAGTAAGCACTGACTCATTGCCTCCTTCTTACCACAGTTTCCAAAACACAGTCTTATTTCGGCCTTGTCTCTACCCAGATCCCTGTGGGTCTGGGCCACCATGTGCGTAAACACTCTTCATGGGACATTCCTCCTTGCTGCCTAACACCCTCCACACTCCAACCCATTTCACATGCCTGCCATCCAAAATTTCTGAAGAAAACAGAACTCAAAGAACTAGGACCTTTCAAAACCCAGTCTCCTCTGTACCTCAGACTTTTGGTCAAGGTAATGGGAAGAGAATGACGCAGCCTTAAAGAAATGGCTGTGGAGAAACAGATGGTCACATTTTTTATTCCATCTTCCCTTCACCTCCTGGGCAGGAACAATAAAATCTAAAGATGAGCCAGGAATTGACTAATCTAAAGATTTCTGATTTGGGTAGTTCAGTGAAGTTTTATGGCTGTTCTCCCAGCTCTAGTAAGAAGCAGGAAGAGATTTCAATGTGGGTGGGTAGTTGAAGATGAAATTTTTATGTTAATGATAAGCATATGTATCCACTTATCAGATCCATGCAAGGAAGTATCTCTGAGACACTGATATGAGGGCAGCTGGTTACAAAAGAGAAAGATGCTACTTAGCAAAGTCCATCAGGTTGCCTGTTAAGTGATCCTCAAGTTCTCATCTCCTGAACTTGCTTGAATGTGTCTTCCACCTCCAGACACTGTTCTCTCGAGATTGATTCTTTAGAGGTTCCCCAGATGGAAGATCAGTACATCCTAGTAGTTCAAAATTAGTTGGGAGAGTTCCACACAATCCTACCTCTCTGATCAAGACCAAACCTGGTCTTGATTGGCTCTGGCATTGACCCCGGCACACCCTCAGATCTCAGCCCCACCAAGATGTGTGTGACTTCCTGCCTGGGAAATCAGAGGGAAGTCAAAACAGCAGAAGCCTATGACTTTAAAACCTCATCAAGCTGGTGAGTAAGTTCTGTACTAGCCTTCGTGGAAGAATGTGTTGAGAAATGCTTAAGTCCACCACACCTTCATTTTCTAGAAGCAGAAATGCCTCCTTGTCTTCTGGAATTTCTTCATATTTTGGTTCATATTTTTTTTAAATGCTATCTATAGGACTGAGTAAGGGATTCCCAGGCATGCCCATTACAAGACCACTGGAATAAAACAAACCAGATAAAAACTGAGGGAGTATGAAACAGACCCTTGGGAACACAATGGAGATATGCCACCACAAATGATGCTGGGAGCAGGGAGGGTATGCTACTGTTGCAACTGCTCCCTGGAGATAGTCTGCTTATCTAGTTACCTCATCTGAAAGGACTGGTATTCCATGTATTTTTCAGAATGAGTCCTGCAGATATCTAATGTCCTTTACACACCATGTTCAATCACATTTGGTAATTAACTGCCAACTCAAAGAATTTCCCAGTAGCAGAGTCAGTTTCAGAGTTGAAACTTGCATAAGATATAAACCCAGTGTCAGACAATGACAAGGACTCAGGTTGCCAAAAGCAAACCCACCTCTCTTCTGATGTCTTCCCTCCAGAGCATACAAAAGAAGCAGAGGTTAAGGAATCAGGAATTTCAAGATCCTATTCTCTTTGGTATTGTCAGTCAATTAACAAAGAAAGAGTGCTTCAGTCTCTTCAGTAGGACTCACAGGCTATTAGAGAAATGGAACCATGATATAGAGTAAAAGACAGTTGTTTTCAACCTCCATTCTGTACCTGGGTAGAAAACTCAAAGACAGCCAAATTTTCTCTGAAGAAAGATTTCACTCAATCAATTATTCAGCTAATATTATTTCTGTAGCCTTGCAGATTGAGGTCACCGATGTCCATGTCACCCCTTAGCTTCTTGGGGAACATGGATCATATAGGTACCTCTCTATCCTTTCATTAGAAAGGATACATGACACTGAGAATTTCCAGTGTCCCATCTACAATAGTTCAGGGGTGGAGAGAGGGATGACTCACCTCATCTATGCCATATGGTCCAGAGGCCTTAAGGCCTAGCAACAGAAATCTACTATGGACTAACAGAGTAGAAAATAAGTTGGCTGGAAGAGTTCAGAGAAGTCCACAAAATAGAAAGGAAGGCAGGAGAAAGGGTCAGAATAAAATGCAAGACCAGGGCAGTTTAGTGACACAGAAAACAGCATGGGCAAGACGGTACCTTCAGAAGAACAGGTTGAAGTCATGCTGTGGATACTACTGTAGATACAACTTTTCTCTCTTGCAGCTGTGGCTGCCATCTCTGATGTGACAATCTTGTTTTCTTGTATCCCCACCCTCCAACCACGTAGTACACTCAAAACATGTCCAACAAAGGAGCATCTAATTGGAATAGTATAGGTTACAAGTTCATGCAGTTAAAATTTAGGAGACATTCCCTCTGCTGATGTCTATATGAGGAGTATATTATTGGGTTCTAAACACACACACTCATATACACACACACACACAATTGATTTGGAAATCCCTCTAAGTAAGGAATGTTGGGTAGTAGCCAAATATAAGAAGTAAGCATGCATCATATATTTCAACCTTCTCCAAAAAGAGCAAATCTATAGCTCGTTCTTCTTACAACCCTGTCTCCAACTGGATCTTTTAAAGATTCAGATTGGTGCATAAGAAATGCCTATGCTCAGGGGATCCAGATTTAGCTATAGATTACTGCTTCACTCACTACCTAGTCCCTTTCAGAAAGTTTGGTATCACAAATCCACTGTCTGTGTTCATGTCAATTATACCCTTGGGCACTTCTAAGAAGGATGCGAAGTGGGTGACAAAATGTGTTGTGTTGTAGAACAGTTCAGTGAAAACAGAACAGTATATAGACATAGAAATGCATGGAAATGCACTTGTGCTCTGAACTGTTAGGTGATATTTTAGGAAAAGGGCTGATGAGTCAGTTGGGGTCACAGACATTGAGCATGGTTAATATATGTCCGAAATAAACAAGAACTTGGTCAGTTTGGGTAACTGGAGTCAAGGTAGGGATTGGCCAGGTGGCTAAGGCAGGACTGGGGCTAAAGGGTAGGGCTGGAGCAGGAACCCAGCAGGCAAGAACTGATAGGTCACAGCTGAAACCAGAGAAACCAATAGGGTAGGGATGAAAGCTTGGACTGGAGTCAGAGATCAAGGCCGGGATTTCACCTGAAAAATGGTTGCTTCTGATAATGCCTCTGACAAAATTGTTACTAAGAAGCTGGAGGTGGGCCTAGAATGGTGGGACCTAGAATGGCAGTTCTAAATCTTCATCTTTGTATGACTCCTAAATAAGAAAATTGAACTTTTATTTTCAAATGAACCTTCCAGACCATGAGATATGCGAGAAGGAGACTTAACTAATGTTAGAATCCATCTACTAGCTGCATGTTAGGTGAGACAAAATTTTTAAGGCTTCGGTTTCCTTTGATCAAATGAGAAGATTGCTTACAGAGTTCCCCAGTTTTAAAAATGACTATGCCACTTGAAATACTTGAGCGCAAGCATGCAAGCATGCACACACACGCTACACACGTCACACATACCATATTCCTACACACCACACACTACACATGAGCATCACAGACCACACACTCCATGCCCGTCACACACCACACACTACCCACACTCCATATACTACACACACAGAACATACCACACATACAACACACCTGACAGTACACATATATACATAACACGTACCACACACATGCACATAACACACACCTGTGGTGGCACTGTAAGCCTACCTCTGCAAGAAAAAAGCCATAGAGCAAAAGTCTGGCCATTTCTCTTGTCTCCCTGTTGCTGCCTCTGGCACAGGCAAACTTCCTCAGAAACCACAGATGTTGAAACGGCCCCAGGGGAGTTATACTTAATTCCTGTTTCCTAACATCCTGAACATAGGGCCCAGCAGAACTGATAAAAGGGTACTTCCTCCAAGTTACTGACCACAGATTGAAAGGGAGAAAGACAGGCTGCCCCAGGATTTATGCAGTGGTGGATAACAGAGGTCAGAAACAACAAACCTGACTGGGATGGTGGCTGGAGAACGCACCATGTAGCTTAGCTAGAATTTCTTCTTTTCCAAAACAAACCATATCGGCTCTGATTGAACCCCTGGTTATGACTAAATGCCCCTGCTTTACTGCTTACATCTTCCTGGGACCACATTGTGCTCAGTCATCAGGAGACTTCCTGGGGAATCTGAAATTATTCCACTCTTCCTAACAATGGGCATCTATCGAATGAGCACATCTATCACCACTGATGACTTAACGAGAGTCTTTGTGGAGCAGGTGCTGTGCCAGCTGTCATAAGACAGACAGATCCTGAACTTTTATGAGACTGACAATCTGATGCAGGATGTTAAACATGTAAAAATAAATACCTGACTACTAGGAGTGACATCAAGAGAAAGCACGTGCAGTGCAGTGATGAAGAATGATGGGAGGGGACGATGGGGACAAGTTTGCATAGAAGGATTAGACAAAATCCTCAGAGAAATGTGATATTAAAAATACACCTGAACAAGTCAATCTCATGAGACACAGGACAGGTAGGAATAGCAGGGAGTGTGTGTGTATGTGTGTGTATGTGTAATGAGTATTGTGTGATGTGTGCTATTATTGGGAGGGTATTAGTGGCATCCAGTGGTGTGTGTACATGTGTGTATTTTATGTATGAGTATTTTAAGTATATTTTATGGTATGAGTATATACATGTGGTGTGTGGTGTTGCATGTGATATGAGGGGTAGAGTATGAGTGTATACCAGGTTATTATTGGGAGTATTAGTGGAAACTAGTGGGGGGAGATGTGCATCAAGGAATTAGAAAGTCATAGCATTATTGATAGAGGAAGAACAAGTTGATAGTTGATAGAAAGTACAGTGTCCTAAAGGAGCTGAAAGAAATTCAACATGGGTGAAGCAGAGGGATGTGAAATTGGTTAATTTGACAGAGGCCAGATGACACAAATCCTTTTAAAAATCTGACATTTTTCTCTAAGCACTTTTTTTCTAAATACAATAGGAATGCATTAAAGCACTTTATATAGAGGAATAACATAATAGCATCTCCATTTCCTGTTTGCTCTGTGGACAAGATAATTCTTGAAATAAAATTGGATGCAAGGCCTGTAAGAGATTATAGCAGTTCAGTCAAGAGAGGTGAGGGTTAGGCTAAGTGGTACATTTCCCATGGGACACTTGGCAATGTATGAAGATAATTTGATGGTTATGATTGGGGTATATTACTGGCGTCTAGTCGGGAGAGGTTAGAGAGGTTGCTAAATACCTTTAAATACACATGGCATCTTCCCTCAACACAAAAATGTCTGTCCCAAAATGTCAATAGTGAACTAGAAAGTGAGGTTAGAAAGGATGGAAAGAAATGATTCAATTCTAGATACATTTTGAAGCTGAAATGACCAGGGGTTCCACAGACAGTAAATGTGGAGAGGGAGAGAAACGAATAACCCACAAACGATTTTTGACATATCTCTTGAATAATAAGTCATATTACTTGACTGCCTATTAAGATTTCTGTTCAGTCAGCAACACTGATTGCTTAGTTTAAAATTCCAGATCTATTCTTCACCAGTTCTGGGTTGCAAGAGACACACACACACTTTTCCTTTTCCCTATCTATAGAACGGGATTGAGTGTGCACCAACTTCAAAAAATCAGTGAAGTCATGTAAATGGTCAGACAATCCTGGCTTAAGGCCAGCAGTCAAGAACTCATTACCTTTGCTGCTAATATTGTTACTACGATTCTTAGAGTCTGGACTAAATGGGAGTTTTTGCAGTGGGACATATGGATTTGGGAACACCAGCTGGGCCAACATAGAGAAATGGCTGGGCCAATATAAAGAGCACTTACAGTCTTGTGATGAGTGTATAGAAAATACCCAAGACTGAATTTTATCTTTAGAGTACTGAGGGAATGAGAAGAAACCACCAGCCAACGAGACTGAGAAGGACCAGATAGTGAGGGAAGAGGAAGTCAAGGGAAGAAAGTATTTCAGGAAAGGGATGCTCAACGGTTGATGAACAGGAAGAGTGAAAATTCTCTCTTGAGTTTCAAGGTCATGAGTAATTCTGACAAAAACAACTTGGATTAAAATGTGGGAATGGGGGCCAGCCATTCTGGGTTGAATTGAAAGTTAACTGGCTGAAGAAATGAGAGAGAAGACATGGGAACATATTGATATATGCTGAGAAGATCAGGCAGGGAGAATTGTTAGGTTAAGGAAGGATGAGATTTTTTTTCTTTTTGTCTTGTTTTTTAAGATAAATATTATTACATTGCATTAATAGACTGATGAAATAACATGATAGACAGGGAAGCACTGGAGATGTAAGACAGATAAGAGATAGTATTAAAGGCCCCTAAGAGTGAGAAGAGGCAGGAAGGAGTGGCTTTGATTCAAAGACACTGTGCTTTGAAAGAGGGATTTTATAGAGTACACAGCTTTATAGCTTTGATGTTGGAGAAAGGAAAGCATGTCTAGTCACTTTTATTTTCTTGGTCTAGTCTCAGGGAAAGGCCCCCAAAAATAAGTTCAAGCAGCAAGTGTATTTTGAGTATAAAATAGTTACCTTGGAAATTGGGGAGGCTAGAGTTCTAGAGAAAAGTGGTAGAATTGCCAGATATATTTTTAAATTCATGCCTATGAGTTTTAAGTGAGACATAGTCTTGATTCTGTCTGAAGAGTACAATTGTTTAGATATTTGTGCAGGAAAGGTAGAGCATTCATAGACAAGTCAGAATTTTGCCAGATCAACGGGATAGGGGATGAAGCAAGGGAGTTGAGGTTTTTTGAGAGTGATTATAATGGTGAGTCATGAAATCTAAGCTAGGATAAGATGGGATGTGATTAAATAAAAGAGCTGACTATGGGAGAAAGTGGTGGGAGTAGATGGACTTGTCTCTGAGTTAAAGCACAATGTCAGAGGAGGTATAATGGATGGAATGAAGTTATGGTCAAATGGGGAGAAGTTAGATTTCTTCAAAATATTTTATTCCATGACAATATTATATACATTCTGAGTATAATCATTTTCAATCAATTTCTCTTAATATGACCTCATTGTCATCACCACTATGAAGTGTCATCAAGCTGTTGTGAAAAGTTCGGCAGTACCACTCAAACCCTTGACTGCAAGTCAGTCTCCATTTCCATAGAGAGCAACCCTAGTTGACTGAACAACCAAGACCCACAGATAGAGGATGAATGTAATCTGCTCCTGAAAACCACTGAGACAAAGCCATTGTCTGAGAACCAGGACAAATTATAAGAAGTCTGATGAGTCACAGCTCACAGGAGTTGTTAGCTCAGAAACCTTCACTCATAAAATGATGCAGCAGTTTAACATTAGCCAAGAGTCATCCTGGGCATCAGAATTCAGTCCCATGACAAACTTTTAGAAGGAGTGAGACTGGTGGGGCACAGGACACATGTGCTGAGCCCAGCTGCACCACACAGGCAGTGTATCAGGCACAGGAAGTACAGACAAACTGATAAAAATTTTCGATAGAAAAAAAATTTCTTTACCACACACAATATCTCTAAGTTTTTAAAGATAGTACAGTCACTAATTTTGGCCTCTCACGTGCTTTTCCAAGATTCAATTAAACTGATGACTTTATTGTACATCCTTCCAAACCTGGTAGATTCAGAGAGGAGCTTTCAAATGCAGCTCCATGACAAACTTATAAACCTTTGTCCTTGTATTTATAAAAGGGGGTTTTATGAGGACAAAAATACACAAACTGTATAAAAAGTACTGGTTCAGATCCCATGCATGATGGGATTCAATCAACATTACTCCCTCATGCTCTTAGATGTCATCAGAGGATGACGTCAGATAACCCAGCAATATGTCAGACAGAGAACACACCCTTCAAAGTGCTGATGTTGTTTCAGCTCAGCAGACACCTTGTCTCAGGAAAGCCATTAGAAACTCCCAAAGAATTATATTTTTCTCTGGGTAAATAGCTCACTTACCACAACTTCCCATCACTTAACAAATGAGTCATAGGACTTACAGAAACAAATTTGGGAGTCACACTCAAAACAGAGGTATGCTGTTTTTTCACAAGAAACTGTTATTGCCCCCCAAAAGGAGGTGAAACCACACTTACAAAACTCTAACACTCTAAGGTACCGCTGAACCACCATCTTGGTTTCAGCCAGCTTCATCTGGTTTTCTGTTTTTGTCTGTAAGTAAAGATAAACAGGAGTAGAGTAGGACTAGAGGACAAGCAGAAGGAACTTACAGTTATCAAGTGGAAGACAATTCCCTCCTCTCTCCATACCCTGCTTCTTGTTCATGAGGGGTGAAAGGTAAGTGAGTTGGTCAGGCTTTTTCCTTCATTAGCCTGCATAACTAGCACCTGTGGTATTATACCCTCACCATGATTATACATGACTGAACCAGTAGATGTGTGCATGTGTGAATGGGCTCACCTAGACCTGGGAGGCAAGGATAAAAGGGCAGCATCACCCCCTTTAGGGAGCACAAACACCCAAAGTAGAGTAGTTTTGTTTATAACAGGGGCACAAGGTCAGGAGTAGGCATTTTCAAGGAAATTACCTCTGGGAGTAGCCCCTTCTTTCTCTGTGTTTTCTGTTCCTGATTGGCTTCAACAAGGTCAGGAGTAGGCATTTTCAAGGAAATTACCTCTGGGAGTAGCCCCTTCTTTCTCTGTGTTTTCTGTTCCTGATTGGCTTCAAATTTTTGCTGTTACTCACCTGTAAATACAAACTTCAGGGAGAAAGTCAAGTTTTGTTTTTTTTATCATTTCTTTTGTGCTTTTAGGACCTAAAAACTACTTAACCACTTACCCTCAGTTATCATACAGTGTTGATGCATAGAGTGGACAGAGCATGCTCCTATTCTATCTGCCTGCTCCAAATTCAGTTAATATACTTTTTCAGATAGAGGTCATATTAAATAATAAACTTACCAAAAAAAAAGATACAACATTTGATCTTACCTGAAGGGTCAAGAAGCAATAGGATCCTATTTTTAATTAGATAACTTGATATTGTGCCAAGATGAAATAAAAAGCCTATAATTATTCAACATTAAAATTGGGTGAAACTTAAAAACAATTATAGATACACACTTAATAAAACTTTTCCTTAAAAAATTGCTAATTATAAGTTACTCTATGAAGTCATTAGGCTAAAAGATTTAGTTCATTATAAATAGATAGATTCAAGAGTATCCAACATACAGTATAAACTGGACTGATGTCCCCTCACACCTTGGCATCTATAGATAAATTACCAATTAAAAATATATTTGACTCATATAAGAATCAACAGAATTTCAAGAGTCAAAAATTATCACTTTAAAGACCTCAGGAATGTTATGGGGGAAAAAATGACAGAATATATACTGGAAAAGATTCATTACGGAAAAAAACTAATGACATTATTTTAGAGTTGGAATGGCTGAGAATAAGTAGATGGGGTACAGAGAATTTGTAGGACATTTGAACTATGCTGTATAGTATATACTATGATAATGGTGCTACATGTCATTGTTTATTTGTCCAAACCTGTTAAATGTACAACACCAAGAATGAGTACTAATATAAACTACAGATTTTGGGCTCCCCAATTACAATAAAATTACCATTCTGATGGCAGATATTAATAAATTTTTCTCAGAGAGAGGACATATCAGATAATACATATTGGATAATACAATAATAACCCAGGCCTTGGACAGGGAAGGAAGAAGGTTTCTGGAAAATCTCTATAACTTCTGCTCCATTTTGCTGTGGACCTAAAACTGCTCTTAAAAAATCTAATTAAAATAGTTCAACTATAAAAAATGAATTCTCTAAAAATATAATAATCTAATAATTGAATTTGCAGTCAAACAAACCTGATAAATATCACATTGATACCAGTATTATTTTTGGCATCACATACAATTTTGACAACAAAAATAATATTTTTTAAGTTTACTTTGTTTTTCATGTATCACCATTATCCAAATTACATTTCATAATAACAATATATTTTAATGGAAAGAACTGTTGAGAAACCAATTAAAAGACAAGAATACTTACCAAGAATAATTATCCTGATTATTTTATTTTTAATGGTCATATAATCAACATAGAGGCATTTTTTCCATAATATACAAGGATATGTGTTATTTTCCAATTATTAGAAGTAATTGGAACATACTTGAACAGAACAAGAGCTCTTTTTTACATTCTAGCAGTTATAAAATTTTCGTTCAAAAAATAATGAATTTTAGCATCCTCTTTCCTCTTAAATGTGTAGTGTTATTGTATTTTTTAAGCGCAATGAGAAAATTCTGTGTTCAGAAAGCAATTTCTTAAAGGGATTCTCAGCAATGGCCGGACCACTGGCAATAGAATAACCTGCAAGACATGTGACCAGGACAGCATTCTCCCAGGATACCCAGCATGATAGAATAAAAGAGGATGCCAGTGCCATTGACTAAGGGCCCGTGACCGCAAAAAGTTTCTCTTAAAGCAGAGCCCACAATCAGGGGGAACCACTTGGATAAATGCTGGACCCAGGACTCTATGACACCAAGAGAGCTGACTTTTCCCCTTTTTCTTAAAAAATTGATGTATATATAAAATTGGTATATATATATATATATATATATATGTATTTTCTTACATTGATGTGCACCACCACATCACCCATGAACCATCATCCTATCCACTTGTGCTCTGACTTTTCAAATCTCTGGGATCTAAGCTGGGTGTGGTGACGTGTGCCTGTAATCCAAGAGCTGGGAGCAAGAGCAAGAGGCCAGGGATCGCTTGAGTTCACGGGTTTGATACTACCCCCGGCAACATAGTGAGACCTCATCTCAAAAAGCAGCCAGGCACAGTGGTGGGTGCCTGTAATCCCAGCTACCTGGGAGGCTGAGGCTGGAGATTGCTTGAATCTGTGGGATCAGGACTACCCCTCGAGACCTAGTCTCAAAAAAATAAATAAATGAAATCTCTGGGATCTAACAGGCAGACAGACCTGAGCTGGCTGAGACAACTGCTCTTCTCTTCCTGACAAGACTGTGATCCTGTGAGTGTTGGCTCTGAGGTTGAGTTGAAAAAACTCAACGCTGCTCTCAATCAAGGCTACTGTGCGTCAGCTCTATGCCAGACACCATGCAGACAATACTCAGAGCTGCCCCAGGGCCTCCCTGCCTGGTGCAGGAACCGGTTCCAGCCCTACCAGGTGACTTCTCCCCTATCAGATGAAGCCTCCACTCTGCAAAGTCTTCCATAGGGAGGAGGATTTGTCCAGTCTTTTACTATAGAAGGCACAGGACAGACAACACTTTCTTAAGTCAACTGTTCTCAAGGTTCACGTACAAAAAAGCTTGAGACATTCCACCACCAGGAATGATCAAGTTGTGGCTTGTAGATGCTTATTCGTTTCTTTTTAATATGTCTGGACCCTTGAATATTGATTGTATTCTCTCCTGATAAACTAGTCATATACATTTGATACAGAGAAGCTTCAAAACACAAAGCAAAAAATAAAGCCAACTACAAATCATTTAAAACACCATCTTCAGGTTAATTACTATCAACATTTTGATTTGTATGTTCTTCTAGTGTTATTTAATGTCACTTAAATACACCTTGTAGACAAAAGTGGCACTATAGTCTATATATGACTGTTATTCCTTGAATTGTGATTATGGGCAAGGAGTGTTTCTTAAACTGCTCTTTCTATTGTCACTTTTTCTGAAGAAAAATGTGTCAAGGTAGACTTTTTACCTTAGCCAAGGAAGAGTTAAGGTATCTTGTTAAAAGTTAGATAAACTTCCTCTGTCGCTGCTTATACAAGTAGCTTTCTCAAAATCTATAACTTCCACTGAGAAGATAAACATGATTGCCCCACAGCTAAATGCATTAAGAGATAAAGGGCCACCTCTTCTTCATATGTTGCACACACAATAAACATTGGCTGAGATGTGTCAGCTGCTCGGAAATGCAAGATTAGAGAATTAACCTTTATAATTTCCATGAACCAAAATCAAAATCAAGATGTAATCTTCTGTGCCACATTGAACTTAGAAAGAAGTGTAAATAAGATATGCCCTGCTTTGAACAAAAGTCATTTGGAATCTGGAAGAATCTCCTCTTAGCCAAGAATTGCTTTTGAGGTTGATGCCAAAACCCAAGCAATCACTAGGACATCTGGTTTCATCTGTTTGATTAAGTTTTGAGTGTCTATAGTGCAGTAACCAGTTCATGCGCACTAATATACTTTGTAAAAACAATACACCTTTAACTGGCATCATGAACAAAACTTACAAGATCTCTTCTCTACTAAAGTGGGCTGTTAGCTAATTACTCTCAGTCATTATACTGGAAAAGACATATTGGGGAGATGCTTTGGAGAAGTGCATAGCAGCTTGCGCACAGAAAATCAGAGATCTAATTATTTCTCACAATTCTCTTCCCCTTGTCATTAATTAGCAAACATTCTTTTTTCCACCTTATCTCTTTGTTGAGGTCATAGCAGCAATTATCTGCCCACCAGTTAATGCAAAACTATTTGAATAATTCATGATGCAGAAGAGCTTATCAACTTTCTTCCATTCTTTGTCCAAGAGTGATTAACAAGAAAATATTCCAAGCGCAGAAAAAATAGAGGTAAATAAAACCACCTATATTTAACAGTTTAACCTACTATATATCCTCAACATATATTTAATAAAGCTCTTTAGTTCTCACTGCCACCTTTACAAGACCATTTGGCCTTTTATAGTGTGTTTTATTATATATAAGTCTCTTTCATATTTCTCTGAAGTGGTTACATAGCTGTCAAGTCCAAGAACTTATTGTTCCAATGAGACAAGTGGGACCAATGGTGGAATGCTGGCAGAAGAGTGATTTGGGATCAAATGCATCTGAGTTCCAATCCTGCCAATGAACTGAGTGAATATGGGAAAGAATTTACACCAAGTTTCTCATTCCCTTGTAGCAATGTTGTGTGGTGATGTCAGTCGAGCAGGAGAAGAGTGCCTAGCAGAAGGTAAATGGTTACTTCAACTTATTTTATCTGTTGTCCTAATTAACTATCGTGAAACCTGGGTCCTTCTCCAGTGGAAGCTGTATTTGCCAAGAAACAGATATCACTCTTTAGATAATTAACAATTCCTTATCTGTGGAACCACTGAAACATGTCACTTTTGTATATGAGATCAGATTTAGCCCAGTGAAATAGCAGTCGTGTGTGTGTGTATGTGTGTGTGTGTGTATTTTAAACAACTGGAGGTGACTTTGCCCCATGAATCCCATCTGATTTCAAATGTGATGGAGTTTTATAGGTCTTTATGTAAAGTCAAATTAGCCCATGGGATAAGCTTCAGTTATAACCATGAGGCAAGTCTCTACAACACTGGAATTATTTAGTTGTATTTACTTGTGTATCTCTTCTTATGCTTATATGTATTTGTTAGTTTTTATTATGCTACAGACATACTTCCAAGTAAAAGAGATGCTGTTTTCCTCACCCTGGTTTATAAACAGCCACCTTGGGCTACACACATACACCATGAACCAGAATTCCTGGATAGAGACACTACTGGGAACTTAACTGGGGCAGACTTGAGCAGCTGGTGACCCTATTTAACACGGAAGACAGGTAGGCCCATCACTCATGCTTCTGTGGTCTGGCTTGCAGCCTGGCACTGCTGGGAAGGGGGATTGGAGGAGACATGTGGAGGAGAGACATGTGGAAACACTTGAGATGCTTGGAAGAGATATGTGGGTAAGGTACATGGGGAGGCTTTCCTTGGCAGAGACAACGGCAGTCATTATTGATAAGTACCTTGATTTTTGAGTCTCTCATTTTGCCCCAGTCTTCTGGGAACTGCCTAACCCTTTTCTTGTGGTTGCCCATCAGAAGATACCTTAGACTTTTGGGCAGCTCAGGGGCAATGCCTGGGGCAATCCCATTTGGCATTTGATCACAGGGGAAGACAATTTTCCAAGTTTATTAGGAATGCCCTATCTTCTTTTCTCTTTCTATGCACACTTACTCTATTAAAAAATCTTTCCCACCGAAAGATTACCTTTGTGTTACTGATGACTGGATCCCTTTTTTAGAGGATGTACCCCTTCAGGTACATCCAGGTCTCTGTATATCCCTCAGTCCATGAAAAAAGAAAGTAAATTACCTTTAAAAGATTATATTATTTAATTCAATGCTTTTCAACTATGACTTAACTTTAAATTCACTTGTATTTTTTTTTTAAAGTCTGTTTGTCTACCTGTCTATCTAGCTACCTACCTAGGAATTATATCCCCACCCAAAGCTGCCACCCATAGGGAATCCCTAGGATTGGAAATTCTGGTGGTAGATAGCATAAGGGTGGAGTAATTCATATTCCATCCAGGTGATGCCATCATGCACTAAGGGCTGAGAACCACATTGGGCTGACTATTCAAAATGGTATCTAACTAAAGAAAATTAAAAGTTTTACAACTAAAAAAGGAAATCTCTTTAAAATATTTTATAAGCACAGTGATGCTATTCCAAGTCTTCTGTTGCAAACCACGTCCTCCATAGGAATGAAGCATACACACATGGCTCATCCCTGCACAGTGTAAATCAAAACACATGTCCACATCTGTAGGACCATCTAACTGGATTCCACTGCAATGAGTCTGTGTGACACCATGTTGAACTAATTATAAACAACCCCTCTAAAGAAAGCTACAGGAAGATAGCCAAAGGATAAAACATATTTGATTTAGTGAGACTTTCTAAAAGAAAATAGTAGCATGTGCATATTGTATATCTTTTCCAAACAAAATCACATCAAATCTCAGAAGACTATACTGTTTTCCATACATGAAGCCCATATTTGTCCTTACCAGTACATTATACACTCACTCTCTCCTTCATTTTCATGCCTGCTAGCTGTATGCTCTCCCAGGTAATCAAGCAGAGCGATGCATCTGCTGATAGAGGCCATTAAGAAGTCATACTTCTCTTTATTTATTATGGTTTCCATGGCAAGAACAAAATAAAAGACAACTGTGTTTCAAAGCAACAACAACAGAAGCGACATCTCATTCAGGCAAGGAAACAGAAGAAAAGTAAAAGTTATACTGTCGTGAGTGAGACAGTGCTTTGCCCTTTCCCAGAAGCAAAGGGTGTGACCCATGGTGGCGCTGGCTATGTGCAGACACAACCTTGAAAGACTAAGAATCTACTCTTAGAAAGTACTAACTTTTATGTTTTCTTTTGGGGTCCTTTTGCTAAGTTTCTCTTTCATTTGATGACTAGAATTCAGACAGTGAATTCTCAGGGGGCATTTCACATCACCTCATTCAAAGCAGTCTAGAACTTGAGTAGGGTCAGAGTGCTGACTGAACCTTTCAGCCAACAAGGAACTAGAGTCTGGAGGAATGAGATATTTAGCTAGGTCTATGGTCTATGCCCCTAGACAGTCAGAGGGTAAAATGCCGTAGGGGTTGGATTTTCTTTTCCTTTTTCTTTTCTTTTTTTTTTTTGAGACTAGGTCTTGCTATGTTGTCTGGGATACTGTGGACTCAAGGGAACCCCAGCCTCAGCCTCCCAGGTAGCTGGGATTATAGGCAACCGCCACCATGCCTGGCTGCTTTTTTGACCAGGTCTTGCTATATTGCCCAGGGTAGTCTCGAACCCGCAAACTCAAAGAATCCCAAGCCTCTTGCCTCCCAGCGCTTGGACAACAGGCATGGCCACCACACCTGGCTGGGGGTTGGGTTTTTTAGTGTTTACAGCAGCCAACTCCAAAGTTAGAAGATCCCTCTCCCTCTGAAAAATCGGTACCATGTTCAGTTGACATCAGGCCCCAAAGTACAGTCCTTTGCTCAAGGCCATTTTGTTGTAATATTGATGAGAAAAACAACATCCCATTTGACATTGAACAAAATGGCATCTGTTCCTTGCAGGACCTGCTTTCATTTCACTTCAAGCTGCAGTTCTGATGACCCCATCCACATGACACTGATCAGAAGAACTTACTGTACTGCCCTCTCTGCAGCTTCATCTTTCGTCATGTTTGCCTCCTATCCCAATGCTTTGACCCATGTTAACTGCAGATGTTGGCCTTCCTTTTCCATCAAGGGTCCAAGTAATGAATCATGAGTTTCCTCAACCATCCAATCCAAAAACAGCATTAACGTCCAAGGGCTTCTACTCAGAAGGGAACAACAATTCAGGTCAGCAAAAATGGTAAAAGCAGTAATTTCTAATCATAGGCTTCCTTCTCCCTTTTCTTCTTTTAGAGGGAGGAAATTCCCTCAGTGGATTTAATGGTATCTTGGCTTTGGGCTTGCCCCTACATTCTCTCACGCTGGTACTTTTTACAATTTTATACTAGGTAGGTTCCACTCTGCCTAAAAACCCAAGGAAAAAAACCCAATTCTTTAATTTACTCACATCCTGCTATTTGTCAGGCTATTCATTTTCATAACAAGCCTCACCTTCAGCTGCAACATCCTACTTTGAAGGAAAGCAAGAGCAGACAACTGGAGGTTGTCCTGAACTTGGAGTGAGAGAATGCCCACGTTTCTCTTTTTATTTAATTTATTGTTGTTGAAGCATCACTGTTTTACATCTTTGCTAGTGTTTTGCGAGCATGGGATTTCCCCCTTGGGGTGTAGACACTGTACCACTCCCACTGCTACACTAAGAGTCCTCCACCACAGTCTGTTGTGTGCTTCCCTCTGTTCTGTTTTCACCCCTCTCCCTCCCCCTCTAAAAGCTGGATGCCTTTGATCGGTTTTCAACAGTTGGTTTTAAAGTTTGGTTTCTCTCTACTCCACAGATAAATGAAACCATGGGTAGTCAATGCCAGGGTTGCCCTTGACTATTTCAAGGCATAATAGGACAAATCCTATAAGAAAATACTACGTACTTCTCAACCCCACTGGTCTCAGTGAGGTATAAATAATAAAGTAAATTAATGAACAAAATCAGTCAATTGTCAGTTCCTGAGAACCCAAAAGATGAAACAGTGAAAGGTATCTTCAACCTTCTAGGGGATGAAGAGATCATCTTGATGCCCCCTGAATAAAGGTATGATGCACTCTGCAGATCTAGAGAGGAACTCAGCTCCTGCCCTGGGGTGCCTCTTGCTCTAGCTGACCACCCAGCCAGCAAGGCTAACAACTATCCACAGAAAAGTGTACCCTTTATTCTACTTAGCTTGGATTGGTGAGGTGTTTTCATCCTAAGCTTGATTTTAAATTCTATTCTTCTTGTCATGGGCCCCACCCCAACCATTTTACTGCCTGAGGCCAATTTCATTGTTATGGTGCCACACCAAGTATATGAACTGCAGGTCTTTTTTTTCCCCAAGCAACAACAAGCATTCATTTGCCGAATCCGCTACTTGCCCCATATGTGAAGACTTCCTAGGTCACAATCCATGTGTCAGCTTCCACTAAAGCGAAGTTTAAGGTCCTCAGAGTATGGGTGCTCTGGTTACTGGCTCTTTCTAATTTTGATCTCTGATAACCTTAATCTCTAAATTCATATACTCAGAACTTGAAAATATGGTCTTAAATTATATAGCCCTCCACTTTAAGTTTATTCAGTAAACCTAAGGAAGATCAGGTAACCTGGGACATGGTCAATTAACTCTATGGAAATCTGATCTTCTCTTTGCCCCATCAACAGGGTCCACTCAGAAGTTGTCTGAGATAGAAGGGAGCTCAAATGCTGGTTTCTACTTTCTTCCTTATATCCATGTGACTTTGGGGAAAGGTCTTTGCTTTTCTTGGGTTTTAGTTTTCTTCTTTTCATTTTTTTAAACTTTTTTTATTTTTTAAAAAATTATTTATTTATATATATATTTCACATCATTGTGATCCCTGGGGGTCCCCCACCACCTCCCCTCCCTGGCCACTCCAGCTGGTCCCCTCCCACAGTTGTGTACTTTCATTTGGTTGTCCATATATTAGTGAGACCATTTGGTTTTTGTCTTTTACCTTTTGACTTGTTTCTGCCAGTATGATTTCTTCTAGGTACATCCATGTTACCAAAATTCATCAAATTTGTCATTTTTTATTGATGTGTAATATTCCATTGTGCATCTATACCACATCTTTTTCATCCAGTCATCTGTCTTGGGCCATTTAGGTTGTTTCCAGGACCTTGCAATTATAAATAGCGCTGCAATATACATCCGAGCACAAGTGTCCCTCTGTACCCACATTGAATTCTCTTTTGGGTAGATTCCCAGAAGAGCTATTGCTGAGCCAAATAGTAGCTCCATTTTCATTAGTTTGAGGGTCTTCCACACTGCTTTCGATAGTGGCTGAACTAGTTTACATTCCCACCAGCAGTGTAAAAGTGTTCCTTTTTCTCCACATCCATGCCAGCACTTGTTGTCTGTTTTTTGGATGTAGGCCATTCTTATTGGTATAAGGTGATATCTCATTGTGGTATTGATTTGCATTTCCCTTACTGCTAATGACGTTGAACATTTTTTCATATGCTTGATAGCCATTTGGACTTCCTCTTTGGAGAAGTGTCTTTTTAGATCTTCTCCTCATTTTTCAACTGGGTTCTTTGCTCTGTTTTTGTTAAGTTGTGTGAGTTCTTTGTGTATCTTTGTTATCAGACCCTTATCACTTGTATGGAGGGCAGATGGACAGATTCCTGGAAAGACATAACCACCCAAAACTAAACAAAGAAGAAGTAGAGAACTTAAACAAACCAATCACTAGCAGTGAGATTGAGGCAGTCATCAAAACACTACCTAAAAACAAAAACCCAGGACCAGATGGTTTCACAAATGAATTCTACCAGACATTCAAAGAGGAAATAACGCCAGTGCTACTAAAACTTTTCCAAAAATTGAGAAAGAAGGAAAACTGCCAAACACATTCTATGAAGCAAACATCACTCTCATACCAAAAGCAAATAAAGACAGCACAAAGAAAGAAAACTTTAGACCAATTTCCCTAATGAACACAGACGCAAAAATTTTAAAGAAAATCTTGGCAAACTGAATGCAATGATGCATAAAAAGCATTATTCACCATGACCAAGTGGGATTTATCCCAGGGGCATAGGGATGGTTCAACATTCGAAAATCAATTAATATAATCCACCACATCAACAAAGAGAAAACCATATGGTCATACCAATAGATGCAGAGTAAGCATTTGAAAAAATTCAACACCCATTTATGATAAAAGCTCTTGAAAATTTGGGGATAAAAGTAACATATCTCAACATAATAAAAGCCATCTATAACAAACCTACAGCAAACATCATATTAAATGGGGAAAAACTAAAATCATTCCAACTACGATCTGGAACCAGGCAAGGATGCCCACCTACTCTCTCCACTACTTTTCAACATTGTACTGGAAGTTCTAGCAAGAGCAATAAGACAAGAGAAAAACATAAAAGGAGTACAGATAGGGAAAGAAGAACCTCTCATTATATGCAAACGATATGATTCTTTATATAGAGAACCCAAAAAAATCCACAGAAAAACTTCTTGAAACAACAAACCGGTTCAGCAAAATAGCCGGTTACAAAATCAATACACAGAAGACAGAAGCTTTCCTATACACAAAAAGTCAAACAGAAGATGAAGAAATTAAAAAAAAAATCCCATTTACCATCACACCGAAAAAAATAAAATGCCGAGGGGTAAACCTAACAAGGCATGTGAAAGATCTATATAAAGAAAACTTCAAAACTCTGCTAAAGGAGATAGAAGAAGACATAAGGAAATGGAAAGACATTCCCTGCTCATGGATTGGAAGAATTAATATCATCAAAATGGCCATCCTACCAAAAGCAATCTACAAATTCAATGCAATCCCTATAAAGATTCCAACAACATTTTTCAAAGATATAGAACAAAAATTACAGAAATTCATATGGAATAACAAAAGAACTTGATTATTGAAAAATCTCCTGATCAGAAAAAGAGAGAATGGAGGAATTACTATTCCAGACTTCAAACTATACTACAAAACCATAGTAGTTAAAATAGCTTGGTACTGGTATAAAAACAGACAATCAGACCAATGGAACAGAACTGAATCCCCTGAACTAAAGCCACACATATATAGTCAACTAATCTTTGACAAAGGAGTGAAAAACTTACATTGGAACAAGGACAGCCTCTTCAATAAATGGTGTTGGGAAAACTGGAGCAAGACATGCAAAAAAATGAACCAAGATACCTTCCTCACACCATGTACAAAAACCAACTCAAAATGGATGAAAGACTTAGACATAAGACCCAAAACCATTAAATACATAGAGGAAAACCTGGACAAAACCCTTCATGAGTTACAATTCAGAAACCCATTTTTGGCCAGATCCATAATGGCCAAAAAAATGAAGGCAAACATAAACAGCTGGGATTACATCAAACTAAAAAACTTTTGTACAGCAAAAGAGGTAAAAGGAAAAACAAAAGAATCCCAACCGAGTGGGAAAAAAGTTTTCTTCTTTTTAAAAGTGAGAAGCTGGCTAGATGACCAGTTGTTTTTTTTCAGCTACATGTTCTATCCTTTGCAACTGGAAGGTTGAAATTCTACTTCTGTGCATGCTAAAAGGAATTAAAAATAATGGCACTTAACACTTAAGCACTTTTCATGTATTAAACATAATCCTCTCTAGAACCCTATGAGGTAAGAACTATAATTACCATTCCTATTTTTTACATGAAGTAAAAAGTGAAAAAGTAAAAAGCTGAGTAGTCTGATCTGTGTCCTCTAGTAGTACAGAGCAGGGTATGAACCCAGGTAGTCCGGCTCTAGGATATGTGCTCTTAACTACCACAGACACAGGAAATAGGTCCACCTGGATCTAAAGACTGACTTCCTTGATGTTTACATGCTTAGAAGAGAGTGAGCATCCATTTAGCTGCCACTCAAAGGCATCTATAAAGAACCAAGAATAGATCTAGCAGGACCCTCTCTGGCACCCACTGGATTTGTCTACATTGTTTAGTGCACCTATATGCAAAGACAAACACAAATAGTCTCAATTTGGATGATTTCAGCAGCAAAGCCTGCAACCATTCAAAGATAAGATCAGCTTAGGAGTTCCTTGACATGTATTGATCTGTCAGTTTCTGGTGTGGTTTAGAGTGAGATAGATGCAAATGACATTGGATGAGGGAACACAAGAGGCAGGGACAGAATCACTGTCAAAACTATTTAGAAAATTAAGTTTTTAGGTTTCTTCGAAGCAGTCACTCTTGAGCAACTCATACACTGGTCTGTTCTGATAGTCCTAGCTTCAGTTTCCTGAAAATCAAGTGCCTTTCATTAAGTCCAAACCAAACCCATTGATACCCTTTGCAGAGGAAAAAAAAACCCACATCTGTTTATTTAAAAAAAAAAAGAAAGAAAAAGATTTGACAAGAACTTTTAAACCCAACAAGACTCTACAGGCAAAATTCTTGCCAGTTCAGTTCCGAAAAGTACTGATGAGAATTTATATGATCTTGCTTCTAAGCTGTCTGTACTGAGCCCAAGGTCTTGAATTGGGCCTCTTTTCAATGCTTACTTAATATAGAAAAGTTTCATTAACACATTACCAGTGTTGTTCAGTTATGCACCCTTTGGGTTTTTTCCATCATTAATCCTCTTGGAGCAGGGTGGGGCTGAGCTGGGAACAACACAAGGTAACTCTGGTTTAAGTTACCCTTACGCAACCAGCACATCCACAAGTTAAAATCACCTTTTGGGGAAAACCAACACAACTATAATATTCAGTACAGCTTTAAGCTTCTAAAGGTCATTGATTGAACTATTGCCAACTTAGAGTTCCATATGTTGATACTTTTTTTAGCTTTAGCACCAAAAATCTATCTGGCATATCAGCGATTATACTACCTGAAATACCTTTCTTTGCCTTGAGCTAAAAAGGAATGAAACTGTACATTCTTTAGCATCATGTCATGGATTTACATACTGTATAACTCAGGAGAGCTATGAATCATACTTAATGTTCAACTAAGATACCAGGTTCCTTTTGACATAATCTCATTATTATCTAAATTTATTTTCCTGAATCAGATACATTCTTATGTCACTATTTCTTATTGAAAACTGGGCTTCCTGTTTATTTAGTGATAATTTTAATTTTGCATTCGCCATGAATGAATGATATCCTTGTCCTTTCTCACAGGTTTTCATTCTTAGGAATACCTGAGTCACATTGTCAGATTGCCAATGTTCATTAATCACAGATCAGAGGATATCTTCCATAGGTCACTGAACCATAGTGTCAAAATTATGAGTTCTTCTGAAGTTGATTTCGAAGACTATTATCTTGTCCATTCTTTCCTCTGCTATTCTTTGATTTCCTGGTAATGCAAAAGACAATTTATTCGTGCAAATACTAGTTAAAGATTTACCATGTGTCCGTCACTTTTCTGGGTTCTGGGAAGAGTTGAAAAAACATGATTTACACCCAGGAAACTTACAATATGGCAAATAGGATAAGAATAGTTGTGATTAGACAAAGTAGAAAATGTTCTAAAAACAATGATACACAGGGCATGTCTAGGTGTACAAAGGAGATTAACCCAATTTGGAAGGTCCCAGAAAAATCCTCCTAAGTCAAGAAATGTTGATTGACCTGAACTTTAAAGAACAAGTGACAGTCATTTGGCGGGATTCCAGAAAATAGATGGATGGATATATATGCAACCGAGGGGCATGATTAAAGGAGAGACTGGAGAAAAATGGCCTGATCATGAGACTTTTTTACCTAGGGCTGAGAAATTTGACCTTGAAAGTAGAGTGGTAACTGAAGGGGAGAGAGTGGACTTGTAATAACAACGCACTCATATATGAAGGTAAAGTCTCTAAATTAAAAAACAAATCAGATTCAATGTCCCCCATTTGCTTCACCAGATACTGTTTCTTGGTTTTAATGACAGAACATTCCCCAGTTCCCTGGGGGAACTGGTCAGGGTTTAGCATCCTTTCAAGTTGCCAGTCTATTTCTCCAAGAAACTCTTGAAACAATGGCCTTCTCCAAAATCTCCCAGAGAACTGTGCTTGTTTTATGCTATGATCTGCAGAGGTAAGGATAGTGATCATTCTGGAAACTTTTCCAAAATAGGATCTCTGTGTGGAGTGAGGGATCCACTCGACAGAGAGCAGTATAAATGGCACTTAGAGAAGGTAAGATAGCATGCAAAGGCAGACACACAAATCAGCAAGACCCACTGTGTCATGTCAAATACAGGAAGGTAGAGGAAAAGGTGGGAAATGTGATGAAATGGACCAGATCTGTTCATGATCTCTTTTGTTCTGGGAGAACGCTGCTGCTCAAAATAGCATACATTTCCCAGTGGAGAAACAAAGGTACAAAAGAACTAAAGTAAATTCTCAGTACAAGTGTGAGGCAGCAGCAAATTAATAAAACAAATGACATAGGTTTGATTGCTTGTTTCCAGTCTGTTCTCCATGCCCAGCAGTAGCCTGCTGTCATATCAAGTTTGAAATCATGCATTCACAGAGCTCAGGGAAGCTTTCCAAAGGAAATGTCATTACTAGCTTCAAAATAAGGCTCAAGTAATGCTTTAATCATCTTCTATTTTTGCTTATATCTGTGCATATAGCTAACGTGCACTAATGTAGTTCAAGCTCATGAGAGGACTTGGAAACTACTTATGAAAACAATTTGACTCCCAATGACCCATGAACAACCCTCATCCCCTGATCCTGGCTTTAATTTTCCATGAGAAACTTAGGGTAAAGTACCTCATGAACACAAAGTCTTAAGTGCAAGGAACTTTAGACTTACATGACTTCATGTATACTGATCTTCCTGCTTCACAACAATTCATAATTTTTGTCTCTCACAAATATGTTTTATGAAGGATCTTTCAGAAATTTAATACTTTCACTTAAGCTGAAGTTCCTTAATTTTCACTAGTAATTTCATCTTCTAGGTTGGGTTACACAAACAAAAACAGCTTCAAAATTGCTGGCTGGTCACATTGTCTGTCTTACCCCAGCAAAGGAAAAGGGCTTTGTGTTGGTATTGCTCCAAACATACCTTCATTGCTGCATGGAATCTCCTTTTATTCCCATGTGGGCCCTATTTCCTATTTCACAGATAGGAGGCAGGTTCTGGGCACTTCATGGTTGAATGTTTTTTTTTTATTTTTAATAGCATAGGTGTATTTTTACAGACACTCAAAATATGAGGAATTTTAAGTATCATTTAAAAGTACCTGAAGGGTATTTTCTACTTTCTGTGAATCTTCTCAAAAATTGGAAGTCCTTTCAGAAAAAGTAACACCATTCCCTCCTTCATGTGTATTCATTTCAAGAATTAAAGGTCATCGTTCTTTTTCACTTGCTGGGCAAGCTACACAGCAACACAAGAAGCAAGAAACAATCACGCTTTGCTCTTAAATTTTGCTAAACAAAGATATTTGAAAATAACATGTGCTACTCAGACCAGAAACTTCCCCATGAGTCATTAGCCAAACCCAGCAAAAGACCTCACGGTTCCAAGTAAGTAGCCCACAGCCTTTCATATCTACTTCTGCATTCTCTGTAGTCTTTACCAGTCTAATGTCCAGACAGGAACTGAGGCAGGCTTGTTTCCACTCTCATAGGACAGTAGTGACACCATTCAAAATAATCATGTTAACAGTTGTAAAAGCAGCTGAGCTCCAGGGTCACCAACAGGTGATCTCAATGCCCATTCTACAATCAACACCATGAGGTCCCAAAAGGATTCGATACATGAACAAAGAACCAGGCCAGAAAAGCAAGTTCTATTTTCAAAAAAGAAGTTTCTATTACCCACATAGGTGCACAACATTGTTTCAGGTGTACATATTTATAATTCGACATCTGTCGATATCATGATTATCACTGAAAGTCTAGTTCGCACCCGTCACCAGGGATCCCCTTTATCCATTTAAGCCACCTGCTAAAACCCTTCCCCTCTGGTAATCACCAATCTGTACTCTGTCACTAACAGTTTGGTTTGCTTTCTCTGTCCATTCGCTTTGATAGTCCATGAGTGAAATCCTCCTTTGAATTATTTCACGTAGGTCCATCTATGCTGTTGCAAATGACAAGATTATATCTTTTTTTAAAAATAGCTGAGCACATTCTGTTGTTTATACATACCACATCTGTGTACGCATCCACTGTACAGTGGATTAATCCCCAAGCTTAGCTATTGTAAATAAAGTTGCAGTAAACATAGCAGTGTACATCTTTTTGAAATAGTGCTTTTGGGGATTTCTCTCTTAAACTCTGAAAAGGGTTTGGAAGAACTGGGTTAGCTTATAAGCCCCCTTGCCAGAGAATAGCTACAAACTCTAATCCCATATCACAACCATCTGGGGAGGTGGTTTTGCTCTGAACTGAAGTTATAAGTCTTATCCCAGACTTATTTCTAGGGCTAGGTTCCTGGACTCTGTATTTCAAAAAGCAAGGGATATTGCTATAGATTTGCCCACTTTCACCATCATTGTCATTGGGGAATTACTCTTCTAAACTGGAAGGCAGAGTGATGTGTTGAAGTTAGCTTGTACCAGCTTATGAGTACTATGAAATTTTAAAGAATTTTGCAAGTTTTTTTTAAAAGTTAAATTATATAAGTTTATTTAACATAAAACAAAGATAATAAAAATAAGCTTATCAATTCCTAATAAATTTTACTATTGTGAGGTCATTTTCTAATAATAAGAATAAGGTCTTATAATCAGTACTGAGGACTTTCACAGCTACCTTCAGCATCTCGTCTCAGCATCTTACTTGGTGACACTGGCAGCTGACAGAGTACTTTCAACATGCAAATAAGGAAATACTAAAAAATCTTGGCTTGAGTTGCTGTTAATTATCTCTAGACTTAAGTGATAGAAAAAAGTTAATAACATGGGATTAAATTTAAAAATATTACCATCCACCACCTGTACAGTGAATTACACAAAATTTGACAAAATTATCTGAAAAATGCCTGGTGTCAGCAAAGACATTACTCTCTACATTGACAAGATAAATTCTAACCTATGTCTTTGTTTTAAACCTTCATCTCTTTCATGTAAAGGAAGATATGTACTTGTGAATAATTGTGTTAAAATATTCTCATAACTGCAGCATTTTAATAGCATTATATAAGTCTACTAGTGCCCTGCATATGTTATTATTTGTATCTACTGACATTTCTAGTAGACTTACACCTGATTATACATGTATCTTTCCCCAGAGACAAAACACTAGCACGCACTGCTTATTAACCTAAGCAACAACCAGGCTGAACCTCCTTAGCCTCTTTCATATAGGTGTACCTGTTGATCTCAGCCCTTTACCATCCATTGTTAAAAATAGTAAGAACTGTACCAGAACACAAACCAAAAGGAACAGACTTTCCCAAAAAGCCACAGCAGATTAGCTTCTAAGGCCACCTGCTAAGTAGGGGCAGCTTTAGGTTGCTCTGACCACACCTGCCAAGAGGGAAGAGAGAACCAGTAACAGAAGGCAGTTGTGGCAACAAAGCCCAATCCACATAGAGGGCTACCCTGGGCAAGAATGGAGGGTAAAAGGATTCAAAGAGGGAACAGAGCTTTCTTGTCAACGGTGATATATACAAAAGATGGCTGAGCATTTCTTCCCTCCACCAAGAGGAATACACATAAACAGGAAGGCATCTCCACATGTTAAAACTGCTAATTGATGGTGATTTAAAAATATCTTTCTAAAGGTGAAATAAAGCAGGTAACCAATCAAGATGTGCAGACATTTAGTGTTCTGTCACTTGGTAGTCTTGCTTGATAACTTTAGTTTAAGTTCAAAAACCAACACTAGAGCCATTAAGGAGTTTCCTTTAGTGCTGGGAAAACTCCAATGAAAAGTTAATGTTTCCTTCTATGAAGTGGCAAATCTTGTCTCTAGCAAATCTATTATTGACTCTGCATGTCACCCAAGCTCTTGCCCATCAATATCATGAAAATGCTGCCATTGCTACATTAGGCTCCCTCCCTTTCTCCTTTTGCCTTTTCTCTTAAGCAAAAGTTCACCAAATGTGTGCTATTATCTGAAAACCACAAGGTAGGAACTTCTGCTAAAGAGTCATCCTTTGATTAAAAAGAGTATACTTTTTTCATTTGATAAGGGTGAAAAAATATGGAGTTTTTGGACAAGTTGCTTAAGAATGTCTTTTTTTGTGGTATCATTTATGATGCTGCAAGAATATACAGGAATTCTCTGACCTCTAAGTAAGAAGTAAATCAATGCTACCAGCTTATCCACCCACCATAAAAGGAAACTGATACCAAAGTGTCTTACCAAAAGCAGTATTGAGCTAGTTCTGACAAATGGTCAACACTTTTACTTAATGAGTATGTTCCTGAAACCAAGGCACAGAGCTACCACCCCTACCCCCCCAATATCTCCTAGGCCCTAAAGAAACAAGTGCTTGATGAAGGTCATATTGGCACATTTAGGGGGTGGATGATGAGAAGAGTGGAGAAGCCCAATCAGTATGCACGTCCTACAAAATATGAACCTCACATTACCTTTTACAAGTTAATAACTGTATTGGTGATAAGAAAAACAAGCTATGGAGAAACGATATACTTCAAACAAAAATGCATCCAAGAAATTTGCAAGCTCCAGATTGGCATAGAAAGAGCTTGTACTTTCAACCACAAAGACATTGATTCAAGTTTCTTCCTGCCTTTATCAGACATTTCTTCTGTGTTCTGTAACTGGCTATCCCAGAACAAAACTAAAGAACTTTTTAGTTTTTACCATTGAACTTACCATTGAAATAAGAACAGGAAGATGCTGTTTTCTGTTTGAGCCTTAATTATTAAACCACACCTGCTAGTAGTCCTCCCTCATGAACCAGAAAAGGAATAATACCTCACTCATTAATATTAAAATCGAGAGTATACTAAATGTCAAATTACTGTGGTTTTAGCCACAGACTTATTTCTTCGAGGTGTGCAATTCTTGTAGCAGGTGCTACCATTCTCCACAAGCTGTTTTCATTTCATGTGTGCCCACTCACATGGTTTTTAACTTAATTCCAGAGGACCCTAATGAACGAATGCTTTCTAAAGAGGAATCTCTTGTAATCTCCAGCGCCAGACTGCTTGGGCCTTGTCACTGCCACTTGGCAGCTATGCCATCTTAGTCACGTTAGTGTTCTTGTGAAATACTGTCTATACTAATATCTATCTTATGGGGCTGTGGTGAGAACTTAACTAGTTAATACTTCTAAAGCATTCAGAGCAATGCCTGGAAGACAGTAAGACAGCTATTACTATCCAATGACTGTATTTTTCATGTATAGTGTGGAAAAAGTCTGCATCTATTTAAAGAGAACTAAGTAAGTTGATCACTAGAAAAATCACATTGAAATGATCAATTCAGAAAACAAAAGCCCTGTAGAGAATTTTTCAAATAAAAATGTGATTTATGTAAATTTTAGCAGTTTTTCTAATTTTAAGATGTTTAAGGAAGCTGTTCCACCCATTATTTTCCAATACTGTGATGACTCATTTAGGAAACATGGAAACAAAAATAAAAAAACCCTGCATCCCACTGAATACCAAGTTTCCACTTAGAAGATGCACAGCCTCAAATACTTTTGATTCAAAAGAATAGTGACTTTAAGCACATAGTGACTTTAAGCACTCTGAAAAATCACTAAAATTGACATTTTAATTTCATTTTTAATTGATTGTATACACATTATATATAATATATATTATATATATATATATATATAACATCATTGTCTACCCTGAGGTTCTCCTACCACCTTATGATCCATAAGCCATCATCTTAATCTCTTGTGCTCATCCTTCCCCTGACTTTACCCCTTTCCTCCCTCTTGCTCTATTCTTTCATTCTGCTAACAGTTTTAATTTGGATGGACCTAGAAGGAATGATATTAGCAGAAATAAGCCAGAAAGATAAATACTGGATGATCTCACCTATATGCGGGATATAGGGAAAACAAACAAAAGGACAAGGAAATTTTTAAATTGACATTTTAAAAAAAGCTTTAGAGTTTGCTTTCTGAAACAGAGTCATCTGCAAAACTTATTCCTCTCAAGTTGTGTCAAGGCATTATAGTATAAAAAGAATATCTGGAAACTCATCATACTCTGATTAGTATTTAAGTACCAGTTTGAGTGTTTAACATTAGTTAGCATATAATTAAAACCAGCTGTGGAAGCTGTGTAACCCATGAAGAGCTGCTAATACTAATATGAACAATTTTATTCATACTAATAAATGAATAAAGTTGTTCTTTACATTTATTCTTAACTAATAAAGATGTTATACCTGATATTTAGCATTAAAGATAATGAATGACTAAAACCAAACAAACTTGACTTTTACCTGCTCGTATTGTTTTGGGGGAGAGCCCAAAGATGATTATAGTTCTCTGAAAATAAATATAACAATGGTGCTTTCAGAAGCAACACAATGGGTGTAAAGATACCTAAGGAAAGTAGCTATTCTGGCAAACAACTTAACCCCATTACAAAAATGCATTTGCACACACAGACAGCTGTAGAGGTATTAAGATATGTTTCAACTAAATAAAGCATGAGCATGCACTCCTAAATAAATCTAGTTTTCTTTAGGCATGATGACCTGGCAAAGAACTCTTTGTCGATGAGTTTATAGAGTGGAGATTCTTGGCCTTGCAGTTCCGTTGAGTAGCTTTCCTCCTGACTCTTTTAGGAAACAGGGAAACAAAAATATAAAAGTCCTGTATCCCACTGAATACTGAGTTTCCAATAGAAGATGTACAGCCTCATATACTCTTGATTCAAAGGAATAGTGACCTAAAGTATTCTCTAAAAAAAAATGATTAAAATTGACATTACTTTAACTTTTTTAATGGATTGCACACATTATATAAATGTATATATGTAAGTAAATATAAATACATATATATATTTAAGCTAAGTTGCTAAGCATTATTGGAATTAAGCTTATAGTACTGCTACGCACAAGTACCGAATCAAGGTCATGTAAAATGAACAGGTGAGTTTGTACATTAGGTATATGACAGATCCTAAGTATTTGGTTATTGAAAATCAGTCAAAGAAACAAGCAACAGGGAACTAACAGTATCTAGTAATGTAAAATCCTGGTTCAAATGTGACCTTTCCTATGAAGCCTCTTTCTCATTCCATTTCCTATATATAATCTTTGGTTATCAAATTCACTGAATTGCATTTCACTTATATGAACTATGTGACCTGGACCACATCCCCTTGGCACTCCAGACAGAGCCACCAGGTGCTTGAGGCCTCCCCATGAGCAGTGAAACTCCCTCCGTGTCACTGTTCAGCAGTTGAGTCACCTGGGTCCTAGAAGGTGGTTTCCAGTTTCCCTGGGGAGTGTGGACAGATCTGGCTTGAGCATCCCAATGAACTTCTTTGCTGCCAATGGACTGTCATCACTCTGCCCTGACTGAGAGTCGCAATAGAAGACTGGATGCTAAGTGACATTATTGTCACTATAGAAGCCTGGAGCCATCCAAATGAAAGCTGAGGTGCCTACTTTGGTTTTAACTTTGCTAGCTCAGATTCTTGCTAGGATCTGATTCAAAGCTAGTTCTTAAAAGTAAAATGGTCTATGTTTTTATCCCTAGAGACACCAAGCCTCTAATGTTTCTGAAGCTTATATTTGTCTAAACTTTCCATTCAGAGGTATGAGTTATTAGCACTTAACTTCAGCATTTTAGGTTAATAGTAGTTCTCTATTATGAAAACAAAACACCCCTCAGCACTTTTTACAGACAATTACCAAAAAGGTACAGAGAAACACTACAGAGAAAATACAAATTGATTTAAGAGTAGTCATATATAGAGCACAGTTGTGTTATTACTACAGAACAGGACCTTCAGTGATTTCCAGTGAAAACCTCTGTTCATGCAGAACTACCTCTGCAGCAGTGACACAATCTAGAAAGCTGTTCACTGCAGCATGGCGAGCCGGAGCACTCTGGTTCTGTGGGAGTTCAAATCCTGATTGTGGCATTTTTGAGCTGTGTGATGGCATCGCAGTCCCTATTTCTTTGTTTGTTTCTTATCCAACCTTGCAATGATGACTGGAAAGGATACACCTAATTTATAGAATTGATAAGATTAAATAAAACAAAGCAGGCATCACTGTGTTTCATTTTCTTCTTTCTCATTTTATAGATGATATACTCAAGGCACTGACACAGGTTTTTACTAAGAGTACGGTAATTTACAAAGCTGAAACTCGGTCTAAAATATTCTTGCTTCAAGTATGTAAAGGAAACAAAGCATGTGTTAAAGACCAGAAGTTCTGTCAAGAAGGATGATAGTTTCTTATCAGCCGACAGCTTTGTGATAAATGCCACTTCTTATCAAACGGATTGTTGCTGTGTCACTGTGTGAATTAAGTACAATTGACGTAATTAATTTAATGTCTTATGTCAATATAGGACCTTACACTTTATAAATTGCTAACAGTTGTGAATAATTCTTTAGATAAGAACAATCTTATCTTTAAAAGACATTTTTTAAAGGATAGAGGTACTAAAGAATTTCATAAACTTGGAAGTTTTAGAAAATTAGTATTTTAGGCACGAATAAACACAAAAACTCAATAACTTTGTTAAAACATTCTCAACTTTTTGAGGGAATACAAAAATTTGATATATACAATTAAGGGAAGCCCAAGTTTCCCTTAATTGTATATATCATATATAGTGAGGTTCAATCAGATATTTTAAAGTCACTTTGCTAGAAAGGAAATGTCTGCTTGAATGTTACCCACCCAAAAAATAGATAAATGGTATTAATATAAAAAAATTGTATAATTCAAGAAATAAGACTGCTACTAATATTTAAAATATATATCCCTACATGTTGTAATTTCAATTAAATGTATTCAATATTGCAAGTCTAGCAAATCATACCTTCCCTCCAACTCTGCCTATCCTAATGTCTTAAAACCAGGAAATTATAGAAAGTAAATTTTAGAGTTCACAAAGTTATTTCAAATCATTATATTGGAAGAGACTGCTTTTTCCATTTATAAAAACTTTAAATGTCTTCTGGAATACATAGTGACTGTTTCTAACTGCCACGGGGATGTGAGGTTTCTTGTCACTACGATACTAGAGAGCACACAATCACCCCTTATCATCACAGGGGACCACAGCAAACAAACATGTCCAGTACTCAGTTTTCTTCCATTCTTTAAGACCACCTCACCGAGCGCAGAATCTAACCAACTCATGCCTTCATTCCAATGAGTTTCCAGAGTGTTAACTGCTGACTGCCATTTTCTCCCTGTTTTGACCTACCTTGCAGATGGTGAACTAATCTAAATCTTAAAAAAATTCTGCATCACTATTTCCTTCTTCAAACGAGCTTGTTTTCCATCAATAGCATCTTATTTAAATTAATGCTTAATTCTTACCTGCAACGCTCTTGGTTTTTCCATTTCTTTATTTCCCCTGAGATAAAGTCCACCATGATGCAAAGTAGAAGCAGGACCAACTTTCCTTGAAAATTAAGATTTAAGTGCTGTTTTGATTTTCCTCTTACACTCCAATACATGTATATTAACTCACAGCACCACCTATCTTTCAGTACAAGGTTGGGAAACTGGTTCACATTTTTTTGTTACAACTGTTAATATGAATTTTGAAGACTTTTTAAAAGCATGGCTAGTTAGAACTGAGTAACTGAATTACTATTTTCTTAATATTTGGTGTACTGGGGCTCTTGTCATTTCGGAAGGTTCCTTTGCTGCAGTTTAACTGGCTCATCATGATTCATGTCAGCCAACTCTACAACAAACTTTTCTGTAACTGTTTAATTAAATTACCATCTAGTTTCCTACAGTTACCTTGTCAGTTGTAGCCACATTACTAGAAGAGGGAAATAAGCTTTCTAACTTTCACAAAATTAGCGAAAGATCTATTTCATTAGAGGAATAAACCTACCTCTATTTCCAACACTTTACACCCCAAATCTATTATTTTTCTAATGTTATCTTACCTTTAAATACTTTTTCTTATAGAGTCATTTCTAAGCTGCAGCAGAGAAGTTACTAATCTACTGTAAGGTGTTACTAATCTTTTGCGTTCTAGCACCAACATAAAAGAGACATTTTTATATTTTCCTGCACTTCACAGCAAAGTAAAAATAGTTAAAAAAAAAAAAAAAACACCAAGATATAATAGCCCATGTTTAAGTCATGTTAAAATACTCAGTAAAGAGGTAGTATAATTTATTTTATTAAATCCCAGCTCAGTATGAAGGTGAAGCAGTTTATTTTTAAAGGTTTAGGTATTTCAGCTATAATTTATCATTAAAACAAACAAATGTGTTGGTCTCTCATTCTGGATTTTTTAATTCTTCTTCTTTATAAGTTCACAGTGTCACAGATGTGAAAAATAAAACTAATAGAAACCACTCTGAAACAAATGGCTTTATATACATAAAAAATTCAACACTGTTGCCACAGCCTTTAGTACAATATGATTCTTAGTTACTTATCCAGAATAAACTCTGTGTATATCAAGCTTTTCAAACATATTGTATCTATAACAGCATTTATACAAGTCAAGACCCATGAGGAATTCTTCCAAAGACCACTTCTAATTTTGACATAATTAGAGTTCTAATATTTTTTGATTTTACAAGTTATCATATATTCTCAAATATTCTAAAATGCTCAAATGAGCCAACGATATAATTTACATACAGTTAACACCCCTATAGCACCAGAGGTTAAAATGGATCCAACTCACCAAATAATCTTTTACTAGTTACACTTATCACCTATTTCTATAACATTAACCCCAAAGTGAAAATGAAGACAATTTGGGTCAAACTCTTTCATCTTAAATAAATAAACAATTCATCCACTTCACACTTAAATAGCTGTCTTCCTACAGTACATATTTCTTTGTAACAGCAATACAATTAAGTCAAAGACCAACTCCTCATCATTGAGAACTAGGCAAGTCGAATAGGATTCTCTAGGTTTGCTTTAAAACTTTCCAGAAACCTGGTAGCCAGTTCATCATCTACCACACGGCTGTCACTTGACATTGTGACAGTTATGAGCTGGCGCTGCTGCAGTTTGGCATTTCCCTCTTCATCCTGAGTGAGCATCAGCACAGGTCGGAACCTCCCAACAGCCAAAATGCAAGCCTGAGGGGGGTTGATCACTGCAGTGAATTCATCAATGCCAAACATCCCCAAGTTGGAAATACTAGTAGAAAAACAAAAAAGCTCTGTAAGTGGCATGTCCTCAAACAAGAAAACTTTTTCTGTGAAGCATATAGTTTTGCTTTACTAAATAAATGGGTTATAACAGCTTGCATCAAGTTCTTCAAACACTAAGGACAAATATAACCATTTATGTGGTCAAAAAAACCAGTATCAACACAAACCAATATTATAGCTAATGTACTTAACAGTGAATTAGAAGGCCCAGTCAGTGCACTATGGCAAGAAAAACAAAACAAAACAATTTAAGGTATAAGGACTAGAGAAAAGTTATACACAGATGAACTGATTATAAACATAAAAATCTATATAAGTTGCTATGTTAGAAAATAAAATTTTAAAAGGTTATTTATGATAGTATCAAAAAACAAGTAGATTGATTAAAACACATATAAGCCCTCTATACAAAAAGTTACAACAGATAATTAAAAGAAATTAAAGAGCTGAATTAATAATGGCCTATCCGATGTTCGTAACTGGAAGACTTGGTGCTGTAAAGAAATTAATTCTCCTCAACTGATCTAAAGATTCAATGCAGTTCAACCAAATTTCCAGCAAGGCTAGTTTGTTTGTATGTATGTATGCATATATGTATAAATAAAAAATGGCAATTTGACTACAAAATTTACTTAGAGTCAAAAGAGTCAGGAAATATAATCTTAAGGTGAATCAAACTGGAAGAGTTTTCATTATCAGATATCAACAATTACAGCTTGGTGATACTGAGCAATAGACAAACAGGATAACCTTTATAACACAGACAATATCAGGAGGGCAGTGACCTACATTTGAAATGTTCTAACACTTCTAGAAGATAACGAAGAAAAGTAACTTCAGATGCTGGGATAGGCAATAATTCCTAACAGAAAGTCACAAGTAGCAATGTAAAAGAATACTGGTAAATAAGACTTCATTAAACTTCAGAACTTTTGTTCATCAAAAATGTTCCAAAGTGGGAAATGTCATTTGAAATAAAATATATATCCTATAAACATCTGTGTTCTGGAAATAAGAGCTACATATCATTTTTAAAATAGAAGTCTTCAACAGATACTTTATTGATGAGTTATCAATACCCAGATGGGTGACAGATAAACGAAAACAGTAATTATAACATAATTAATTTTCATTTCTCTGACCACAAAGAGTACCACTACCCATGTCAAGAATTGCTAAATCTTAAAACTTTACTAAGTGTTGGCAAGACCACGTAGCCTTTGAAAATTTCATACATTACTGATGGAAGTATAAATTTGCATAATCATTTTGGAAAACTGCCAGAATCTATTAAAAATTTTAAAGCAACAATTAATTCTACTTCAGAGTTACAAAACAAAAATATGTTCATACATTCGCCATTAAACACTAGTAAGTGTAACAGCACAAATTATAACCAAAACAAATCCCCCCAGATCAGTAAACGAGTACATTCTCATGCTGCCCACTAGAGAATATTTTATATTGTGAAACAAGTAAATAACTACTTCCCACGGTAATATGGTTAACCTCACAGACATTAATGTTAAGTTCATTTAACTTTAAAGAAATGAAAGAATATGTTTATTTAAAGATCTAAGCCAAAACAAATCTATACTCCTAATTTCCAGAATAGTAGCTATCTTTCAGGGGGTGATAACTGGAAGGGTAAAGAGGGGCTCCTGGGTAATGTGCTACAATTTGCTTTAATGAGTTACACAGCTTTTTCACTTTGCAAAACATTTAAGTCACACTCAGTATACATTGTTGTAAAGCAGGTTGTACTTAAATAGAACTAATAACAGAAAGATCTAAATGTTAGTAGTTCCCCCCAAAGTACCTGAAAATAAAAGAAACCACAAGTACAAAAAATGCTGGTTTAAAATTATTTATAAATTACAAAAATTCAAAACCTGAATGTCATTCAATGAATAGCTGAATGGGTTAACTAGGTAATACCAGTTCCCACTTACTTTGATATGAAAGTCTTAACTAGTCCAAAGGAAATTTTCATATATTCTGTTACCTAAATAAGGTATGTGATATTAAGCTTAAATTTAAAATGTTTCAGAAAATAAATCATTAAGACATTTTAAGTCTTATAAATCTGCTTGATGCTACTAAATGATTAAAAGTCTAAATTTTACCTAAAAGATCCTCCTTGGTATTCTTCAGGTAACAATTTTCCATCTCTTGCTTTCTTTGATAAAACCTGAAAAAAATACACACACATATATTTATATAAATAAAAAATATATATGAATAACACACACACACACATATATATATATATATATATATAATTAATGCAGTGCCATTGTTTTACATCTTTGTTAATATTTTGATGACACCTAAGTCGATTTCTCCCCGTAGGTGTGATCAGCACAGCTCTCCCGCCACTAAAGTAGCTTTTCTTAGTCCTCCATCATTGTTCCTTATGTTCACCCCACCCACCATGCTTCAGTTCTATGGTAGTTTTTAAGGATAAGCTTTATAGTTTGCCATTGTTAAATCCTTTGTTTGGTTTCTTTGTATTCCACAAGTAGGTAAATACCATCAGGTATTTATATTTCCCCTTCTGGCTTATTTAACTTGTCTCTGGAAATATTTATCTAGGTAGTATTCTCAACTCTGGTAAGTCAATTTGACTTTATAATATGTAATATATAAATAATTTTCTCTATTACAATTTAAATAATTAGCAAGTAGAGTATAGATAATCTAAGAAGTTATAGATGTGACTCAAAGCTGCAGAAAACCCACATTTCTTTAAAAAAATCTTCAAATACCAAATTACCCTGTGTATCACTACAATGCAAAATGTTCCTGTTCTCCATACAATATTCAGTTTTCAGTTTTTTCTATAAATTTTTTTCTCATAAGACAAATATTACAAGTCATTCTTGACAGTCTGCACTTTAAACAAATCATCCAATGACAACATGCTCACAACCAACATAGCAGTTTTCGCTTTCTTACCTATAACATATAATTTCACTTCTCAATAGTTTAAGTATCTTTCATGCTATGAGTCTTTTAATGTGACTTCCAAATGTCTGCTTAACACTCTACAGACAGCATCTGCCACAATTTATTTATCTACTCCCCAGTAGATAAATAACATGGGTCATTGGTTTCCTTCAATTAATCTGTATGAATTTTTAGGAGGAAAATTACTAAGTCTTAGAAAATGAACACTATGGGGGGATAGGTTGAGGGTTCTTGATCCTATAGCTGAACACTTCCTGAAGGAATTCCAATTTACACTGTCATATGGTATATCAGAATATCATTATTTCATAAAACTGTTGACACAACACTGATTTCTAAAAATTTACAGAAGGAAATGTCTGAGAGTGACATAAATAATAGTATTTTAATCTTTCTTTGCATTTGCAATTAACCTCACTTCTATCAATTTTTATTTTCCAGTGCTTCAAAAGCAAAGAAACAGTTTGTCATTACATATGAAAAATTAAAAATAATTTGCTTAAGAGTAGAAAAAATTTGTTATTGTCATTTGAATAGATGAAATAAATCTGGAGCTCATAAATAAAACAACATTCTTTATACAAATTAATACAGATATAATTACAATCATTGCTGACACCTAATTTTAAACTGTAGATGATTTAAATTTTGAAAAAAAGCCTCTAAATGATGTCAGCATATTATTACCAAATGAAACAATACAGATTATATTATTAGAATACAGTTACTGATAGCATTAATATTATTATTATTTTACTGATAAAATTATTTGGCTCCAAAATTAAAATTGAAAACATGAATTTGAGACTTGATTAATCTTCAGAATACAAGAAGTAGAAAAAAACAAGACATGAAATGTATTTTTTTCTGCCCTCAGCAATGAAGAGCACATGATTTGAACAGGCACATATCACATGAACTTTGAAAGGCATTTCTTTAAAAGCAAATGATCTCAGCACGTCCTGATGAGTTACTAGGCTAAAACAAATGAAAACCAACTTCATTTTTAAACATGAGATTGCAAGCGCATATATAAATTTAAAAACCATCTCTGTAAACCCTAAATCCATCAGTGGGACATCCCTACCAGTGAACTCTAAGGTTCTGGAATAGGGACAGATGCTGAGAACTGTTGATTCTGAAAATTCCTAATTTTACAGGGATTCCCTGATCATGTGAACTTAAAATGGAAGCATGTGTTACCTGAGGTACCTACCTGAAAGGTTACAATATAAGATGACTATTTCTACAACATAATCACTTTCTTTACTGACTTATTTTGCCGCTACATTTTGAAACTTAGAAATAATGAAAAGTTAAGACTAGGATGAGACCTAATGTGTTACTATACAACAAACATGCAGGGAGGCTACTGACACCACTTCCCCAGCACCCAACTTGGGCTCTTTGAGAGTGTAGAGAATAGAGAATATCAACAAAGCTATTTTAGGAACCATGTATAACAGATGAAAAATTGCTAAACTGATAAGAATCAAAGATACCTTACTATAATGGTTATGTTTCAAAATGTGATAAATTTAAAGAAGAATCTAACTCTATAGTTATGTTCAATCTCATTTGAACATCACAAAACACTAATATACACATATTGTCATTGTTACTGAAAACTCTTGATGAATAAAATGTATGGATTATCCTAATTAAATTAATCTCTATTACTTAGAATTTTGAATTGGGCAAATTAATGTTATTGCTTAAGAAAAACGGTTGCATTTTCAATCTATAAAACTACATTATGCAAATATCTTCAAAGAGGAGTGAAAAAAGACCTAAAATTGTCAATTCCATTAAAGTTCCCTTTAAGTAACTCTGTAAGTATACTTTTAAAACCAAGGTAACTTACATTCATCCATTTTGGGAAAGAAGGTCTATATATTTACATATTATCAGCAAACTCCCAAGATGTTAAGTAGTAGCTACCATATTTTCATAGTCCTCTTATAATTTGGTCTATGATACACGGGAGGTGGGGGGATGGTCTGGCATGTGTACATGCATATAAACACACATATAGGTGCTTGACAGATAAAAATACAAAAGAATCATCTGTCTAAATAAATCTGAACCTTTCATGGTAACACTTCAAAATCTGTGACACTTGTGCTAAAAAAAAGAAATGCTAAAAGTGGTCTCAATTTTAGCGAGAAAATGAATCAACTTGCGTTTAAGAATAAAATACTTGAAATCTTACTACTATAGTCATAGAACTATGGTTTCAGGTTTAATTTTAAATTTTACTTAAAATATTTAAAGCTTGAATTCCCAACTTGAGGAAAGAAAGTACTCATTTATAATACAAATGCAAGAGTATATTACCGTATATTACTTCTGAATTTATGAATGCACAATATCATTGAAAAAGGTTATAAAGGATAAAAACTTAAAAACTGTAGACATACTTGACAACCACTTTGGAATCATTATATTACTCTTCAACAGCTATAACTGTATATTAGTGTGACCAGACATGTCAACATTCTATCTGAAAGTAAACTGTTTGGAAAGCACACTATTTCTTAAGACATACCTTTACAGAATCAGCAATTTCTTGTATACCCTTAGCAGCAGCATTTTTTATGATTGGTGTAATTAAACCTTTATCTGTGGCCACAGCCACTGAGATGTCAATAAAAGGCAATTGCTTTGGACCTTCTCCATCCCAACTTACATTGACAACTGGCATTTGCTAGACAACAATAGAAAAAGAAAAACATGTTACAAAAGTAGCAGTTTCAGATGAAGAAAAATGATGAAAATTATTAGCATTTTTAAAAATGAATATTAATAACTATATAGAAGAAAATATATTTCAATTTAAGAATGATTAAACATAACTTTTTTGAAGGAAGGTTCAAGAAATTCTGATTGTACACATGTTTTGACCTATTTCTATGAGGATTAGAAAAAAAGAATTGTCTTTCTTGAACCTGATGATAACAAAGTAGTTAATGTTTACTCTACTTTTTGTCTCATAGAATGACCAGCAGGTCATCATAAGAGGGGAGTGAGGCAGATAGTAAAACTCAGTCACATCACTCTTCTGGCATGAGGAAGTCTGATTTTCTAGGGTCGCCTTGGCAGCTTTCAGGAGGCCCTTAATAAAGAACTTTGCTATTTAAGAGATGCCACAGCTTCATAAATATCTGACATATGCTATATGTGAGGATGCTTGTTTAATATATATACAACACTGAGAATGAAAATGCCAGCTGAAATGACTAAAAGCCTAGAAACTGTGTGTATTGATAATGCTGCCAAAATGTCATAGCAGAAGATGAAGCTAAGAAACAAAAATTAAAAGCTATTTATTTTCAGAAGTTTCCTATTTTCCACAGAGTAAGTTTGTAAGCTTATCATTGAAGCAAGGCAATATGTAAACTGATTCCATTGCCCTATCTAATTTTATCCCTAACCACTCCCCTAAGATAAATTTTGCACTTCACTCATTGAGAAACTCAGGTTTCTCAATGTGAAGCTATGCTCATTTCTATTATGTTTCTATTGCTCTTTTCATGTCTCCCTCTTTTGAGGTTTAGCTCTTCCACTCAATAATGTCACAATGTTAAAATAATAAAGTCCCAATTCATCAGAAGATCTTTCAGTTCTTTACAGACAACAGCAAAGGAGAAGAGAGAAAAAAGAAAAACAAAAACATCTCACAAAGAAAGGCTATCTAGCAAATGAATTTAATTAGAAAACTACTAACAAAAATCTGTGGGTTATAGATTAGGTTGTTTTCAGAGGAAAATTCATAAGTGTAAGCCGATTTATTAATAAAAAAATAACTAAAATGAATTACAGAAATTTTCTGAAAGTATTTCTCATCAAAATAAACCTAAGCACATAATGAAACACTATAAAAGGAGTAAGAACACAAAAATGCAACAAAAGTGAGACAGTTTAGCATAACCCCAAGCACTGAAGACATTACAATAATTATAAGAAACAGAAACAAATTTAAATGACTCTATGCGAATAACTTTGGGAATCCACATGAAATGAATGATATTCTGGGAATACAAAAATTTCCAAAACTGATTTAGTAAGAAGTTGAAAATTAAACAGATCAATAATTATTAGGAAAAAAGAGGGAAAGCTTCCAAGACCCTCTACCTCACACAGAACTGTGATCAGATATTTGGCCTGGCATATTCCATAAAATGGGGAAAAAAAATCTTTACAATACTGAAGCAAGCACAGAGAAAGGGGAAGCAATATGTATCCAAGTAGAAAGCCCTGGTATCAAAGGAAAAAATTGAGAAAGCTAGCACAGAATTTAAATTACAATACTTATGGTTCCAGACACAAAATTATGACACATTAACAAATAGCTAATGGCCACAAGAGATTCACTTAAGGAGGGCAAGAATAATTCATAGTTAGAAATTCATTAATATAATTCCAAACATTATCTAGTCAAAAGTGAAAAGTTATACGTGTTTACACACCATTGGCTGAAAAAAACACACCTTTTAATATTCTCCAATATTTCATTGTTCAAGATAAAAGACAAATTGAAACTCTATAAATATACACTTAATCAAATATAGCACTTAATAAGCAGTGATCAGAGAATAGTCTAGTAAAAAAAAAAAGTAAGATGCAAAAGAAAATGGCACAGAACCGTTCAGCCACACAACTTCACTGACCACAGATTTGTTCATGCCTCCCTGCCATCTGTACAGGGACATGATTAGGCTTCTTAAATTTAATTATTTCTCAAACCTAATTCTCGATTCTGTGCTTCAAACCTGCTCCTCTCCCATTTCCCCAATCTTACCACATAGAACCTTCATTTCTGCTACTATGTGGACCAAAACCATTCACCTTCATTCTCTAAACACCCCACATGCAATCCATCAATAAACCTCATTGACTCTATTTCTAAAATGTTACCCAAATCTTCACTTCACCCTATCTCCACTGCTTTCACCTCAGTCTAAGGCACTGTTTGAGCACAGAGTTTTCTAGGGGAATGTAGGACTCTTCCCTTTTTCTCTCTGCAGGGTAGAGTCTACCCAACAACCAAAGCTGTCTCTCCATCTTCTTTTTAAAGTTTAAGCATGATGATGGTATTCCTCTGCTCAAAATCCTTCGAAAATCATTCACACATTGCTTACTATGGCCAAATAGTATGTCACAGACGTCACATCTCCCTTAAAAATCTTTTTTTTTAATTAATTTTATTGATTTGTCACAATTGTGCATTAATTGACCCCTCCTCCTCCCTCCATATCCCCCTCTGTATCCCCCTTCCTCCTCCCTCCATATCCCCCCTCTGTATTCCCCCTTCAGTCACTCCTCCCATTTTTCTGCAAATTGTTGTTTGGTTAAGTTGATGTTTAGTTGTTCGTTGTTTGGCCTGCCTGTCGTTCTCTTCCGATATGGTAAGTGTGTGTGTGGTTTTTTTTTGTTGTTGTTGTTATTTATTTATTTTTTTTTTACCCCGGGGCTTTCCCACTTCACTAACATTTGTTAACTATGCTGATCTTTTGTGCTCTTTACCTCCCCCACCTTCTTCTCCCTCCTCCTCTCTTGCTCCATGGTTCAGTCCCATTGGTTGTTTTCATTTTTTATTTGTTTGTTTGATTTTCCCTATATCCCTCATATAAGTGAGACCATCCTGTACTTCTCTTTTTCTTTTTGGCTTATTTCTGCTAATATGAGTCTTTCTAGTTCCATCCAGGTTGCTGCAAATGACATGTGTTTGTCCTCCTTGAT
>PVHY01005630.1:0-24333 GCA_004024945.1 Uropsilus gracilis | reverse complement strand
TGTTTGGGGACATTTGGTTTGTTTCCAATTCTTTGCAACTGTAAACAGGGCGCAATGAACATGCGTGTACATGTGTCCTTTTGAATTAATGTCTTCATGTTCTCTGGGTATATTCCTAGTAGAATCTTTAAGCTCCTCTCCTTGCTTCCCCACTGCAGGCAGAAGTACTTCTCAGGGCTATGTCTCTGAAACATAATCTGCTCTACAGAGCCTTTGGGTGGAGCACTTTTCTAACAGACATGGCTCACTCCCTCTTTTTGCATGCCTTGTCCCAATTAATGCCTGCCTTGCCCAACATCAGCAAATAATGCCCTTAATTATTCTGTCGCCCTACCCTGCCTTCCTTCTCCTAAGTACTTTTAGTGCTGCCGTCTATATGTCTGTCTCTCACAATTAACACATAAGCTCCATGAAAACAGAATACATGTAGACTTTTCTTTCACTATGGTCTCAGGACACCTAGTAAGTATTTAGCACAAGTTAAGGGTTTGAATGTATTTACTGAATAAATTGTCATTATTTCGCTGTAATAGGGTCTAAGTCCTTTCGGTTTTGGTTATTTCATCTATAAAGCTCAGGGAAGGAGAATAAGTGATAGAATAATTTCAGCAAAAAAATTATAAAGATTTTTGTAACTTAAAATTAAGAATTCTACCTATCATTGTAAGTGTCCCAAAATGCAAGACTGATTTAGAAGCCAAAATTATCCAGGGTTTGTACTCACTTGAAGGGTAACAGCTGCAGCCTTGATGATAAAATCATTTACTGATACTTTAATGTCATCTAAAAAAAAATATTAAAATTAGTCTTCATAATAAAATTTTAATAATAACATTATAAATTTGTAAGTTACAAATCACACTGAAAATGAAAAGGTTTTTTTGGTAAGATTTCCTGCATTAGAAAAACTTGCACAAAGGTTTTAGATAAATAATATTAACTATGAGTATCGGGTTTACTTCTGGGTCTTGAGAACAATTCTAAGTTTCTCAGTTATCATACACAATAAATTGATGGATACATCATAATTATAGTTGGAAATAAAAGAGCTCTTATATGCTTAAAAAGACAACTGATCTCTCTGTAGTATATACAGCCAAGAAATTTATCAGATAATATATTTTTCTCTTCCTTTTCAAATGTTCTTATTCTAAGTATCCTTTATAATATATTAGAAGAGAGGTACATGTGAATAAATAAAAATAATTTATAAATTAAATAAAAATTAAATTAAATTAAATTAAAAAATAAGTGAACAGAGGTGTTCAAAAAATTTTAAGTATAGGGTAGGTACATGAAACAATCAAGACTGCTACCTTAAGAGTAGCTTTGTAAATTCAAAAAATACAAATAACAAAGGTGAAGAATACTGGCATAAGCCCTAAAACGAGTTAAATGAAGTTCACTATGTAGTTTTATGGTGAATCCAATTGCATCAATTTCCTTCATGATTTTAAGATAAAGCTGGAGTCCCCTCCCTTCCCACAGAGTTAAACTGCACCATAACTACAGCATCTGATTTATACTGTTTTTCAATGAGCATAAAAGTGTTGTAAAATGTAGGCCAGGCACAGTGGCTCGTGCCTATAAGCTTCAGCCTATGAAGCGGCTGGGGCTAGGGATCGCGGTTCGAGTCCTGCCTGGGGCCCGTAGTGAGACCTAGTTCCAAAAAAATAGCTGGGCGTGGTGGTGCGCACCTGTAATCCCAGCTACCTGGGAAGCTGAAGCTGGGGATTGCTTGAGTCTGTGGTACCCCAGGCAACATGAGCCTGCGGTTCCAAGGGCAAAAACAGCGAGACCTAGTCTCAAAAAAGGAAAATGTAATATACACTTCATTTTTTATTGCAAGAGTTTCTAGAAAAGACTTGAATATGAACATTTAAAAAAAAAGATTTAGTTAATGGTATGCAGAACTTGTTACTATTATCTTGAATTTTAACATGAACAATAGCTCACTGCAAAGACATGCCAGTGATTTCAGAGGTAAGATAAATTACCATCAACCCAAATTACTGCCAAACTGTCATGGAAACTGTCAGCTGCTCTTTAATTCAGATTTGCAGAAACACAAACATTTGTGTTTATTTAAAACTCTTTTGAAAATACAAATGGATTTGCAGTGCTTAGAAACATTTCCTAATAACCAAATAAAACAGATTTGGTCTGCACAAGTTCACATATGGGGACAAAATATTTTATGAATTCACTACATTTACCCCTCATGGTTCCCTCAGCTTCAGTCTGACTTTACCCTACCCATAGGTCTCCATGGTGCAGACTTTCCAAATCACCTTTCACCTGGTAAGTGCCAAATCTACCACCAAGTCCAAAGTCATCACCTAAAATTCTCTGCTCTCATAATGCTCCAACACTGACAATTCTTGAGTTGGTCACTTTCCTCAACAATTTTTATACTCCTGTTTTTCTTCTAGTGTTTTCTTATCCACTGACTTTCCGTACTTTCCTCTTATGTTGACATCTCCTGAGAACTTTCATTTTCATGATTTGATGCTACTTATATGATGAAGATTCCTCCAAATTCTACTTCTAATCCTGCTGTAGCATGTAGAGCTTCAGAATTTAAATATTAAATTTTTCACTTAACATTTCTATCTATGGATTGAATAGGCATCTCAAGTTTAACATATGCAGAGGACAGTTTTTCTCTCCATGTCCTAATTTTCAAACCTATGAAAAGGAGAACTTTGATAACACTATTAAGAAAAAGAATGAAACAAAGAATTCGACTGTCTATTAGAGATGCTTATACAATGAGAACACTACAGAGTCACCAAAAAAGTCTTGATTCAACATAAAATGTTTGCCATGAAGAAGTCATGTGACCAAATTCCATGGAGGAACTTGCACACCAAATCCACCACAACTGTAGTTCAAGTTCTGGAGAAAAGAACTAGAGATGAGATGAGCTGCACAGCCCGGCCCTCATGTCTGAAGAAGGACTCTCTAGAATAGAAAGAGATCTCTATAAACCTCAGTTTTTGCACAGTTTCCCAGATACAGTCTGACTCTGTAGAGTAAGAGATGATTTTTAATATTATACGCAGCATATATACATCCTCCTTTAGCTTAGCCAAAGATGTAACCAGATATCACTTTTAAGCAGATGGCAGTAAAAACAAAAAACAAAAAGTCAAGGAACAGCAATCTTTTTATCAGATAAGATAACTTTCAAGTAAATGGAAGTACCATTCGATACAGCAATCCCATTTCTGAGAATCTACCCAAAGAACACAAAAACACTAATTCGAAAGGACACCTGTATGCAGATGTTTATTGCAGCACTATTTACAATAGCCAGGCTATGGAAACAACTCAAATGGCCCAAAACAGACAAATGGATCAGAAAGTTGTGTTATATTTAAATAATGGAATATTATCACATAACCAAAAAAAAGACAAATTTGATGCATTTGCAATAACACAGAGGGTATACCTAGATACCTAGAAGGTATCATGCTAGCAGAAATAAGCCAGAAAGTGAAAGAAAAATATTGGATGATCTCACCTATATGCAGGACACAGAGAAAGCAAACAAACAAAAGGACAAGTAAAACTTAAAACTCACAAATTATCAGCAAAACTGAAGCATAGAGCAAGGAAGGGAGAAGGGGGAAAATCAAAGGAGGGATGGGCACAAGGGACTAAGATGATGGTTCCCGGGTGACAAGGTGGTGGGAGAACCTCTGGGCAAACATTGATATAAAACAAGAATATTATATATGCAACAAATAATGGAGCACCAGTTACACAAAACAATTATTAGTTTAACGGAACTAAACAGAACTAAACAGACACTGACAACAACACAATGATGCTAGGGAATTTTACAACTCCACTTCTAACAGTGAACAAATCAATAAGATGGATACTAAATGAGGGAAAAACAGGCTTAAATGAGGAGTCAATACTAAGTAGATTAAAATGACATCTATAGAACACGTCATCCCAAGAGGGCAGCATGTACATTTCTTTTCAAGTGCACATGGAATATTCTCAACAACAGACTATATGCTGAGACACAAGTCAATTGTCAAAAATAAGTAGAAGTATGCTCTAGTGTCACAACTGGTTAGCACATGGTAATTATACAACATAAAAACCTATGAAGCTAGAATCATATCAAATACTTCTAAGAATGTTAAAAATCTACTATTAAAAAATAAAGCAGGAAAAGTCTTAAATACATGGAGATTAAACAATATGTTGCTTAAGAGCTACCAGATAAGGGGAAATTAAATTAAAAAATACCTTGAAACTAATGAAAATAAGATGCTGATATGAGGAAGTCTTTGTTTTACTTACATGAGGATCAAGAGGTAGGTAAAAGTAGTACAAGGGATGCTGGCAGAGGAAAAAGTTAGATATTTTCGAACTTCTAACCCAAGATATTTTCTTGGGTATTCTGTACATGCAGGGAGTCACGAGCGTGTGTGTATAAAAGAAGGAGAAACAACAGAAAGAACACACAGTCACATAAGTTAGTGAAATACTGCCAAATCCCAAATAGTTTTTTATTATAGTTCCCAGGATGTGGGAACAAAAGGAAAAAGTTTGCTTCTCCAAGAGTTTGTCTGCAAACAAGCAAAAAATATAACACAGATAAGCATTTCTCATGTGCACAGGCATAATACCTTTAGCAAATTTTAAAAAATGAAATCAAACAAAATTAATGATCAAAGAAATCAAAGAAAATTAATGATCAAATGAGTTTTAATGATTCTAATGAGGGATCAATCCTATAAACCAAGGTTGATTCAACAAGTGACCATGTACAAATTCACCATATTAATAAGCAGAAAAAAGAAAGATAATCTCAAAATATGCACTAAAAGCATTTGACAAAATTCAACATCCATTCATCTTTAAACTCTAGAACAAATCAGTGTGGGAATTTCCTCAACCTGAAAAAGGAAAGCGACAAAAAAACCTATTGGTAACAATAAAGTCTGAATGTTTTCCTCTCCCATCAATGAAAAGATCAAAATGTCTGCTTTCAGCAGTCATCACTGTACCAGAGATCCTAGACAATGCATGAGAAAATGAGATAAAAATCACATAAACTGGAAAAAAAGAAAATTAATATCTTTCAGCAGCCTTAGTTTTAACTGATTTTTAAGAATATTATAAATTTGATGATTGTAGTATATTTTGAAGAACAAGAAATTCAAACTTTATACATATAAAGAATGTTATTGAAGATATATTTATAATATAAAATAACCTTACATTATATTTACAATCTAAACTAAATTTATTGCCTAAAAGGTTAAAGACTCCTTTCTTCAGGTATCATACCATAATTTAATTCGATGGCATCAATGGACTTCTTACAGAAAAAAGAGAGTTAATTTCTCCAGCAATTCAACATACCCAGATGATAGAAAAAAAAAAAGAATACAGTAAAGCAAATATATCACCTGAATAAATTATACTTTACTAACCTCTGACCAGACTTTGTCTAACTTTTAACACAGCTCCAACATCACAGTCAGTAGTAGCATATGCGTGAGGCACAGTACTCTTAGATTCAGTTAATCTCTTGGCAATAACTCTTCGAATATTGCTAGCAGGGATTTCAGTGAACGTGCCCTACAAAGGAAAAATAAATCCCTCCTTTAAATTATAAATAGAGAAATAACAAACTTCATAACTGAAATCTAGCCTCAGTGATTTATGACAACAGTTAAGATTAATGTAGGAAAAGTACTATTAAGAATTCTTAATGTAAGAGAATAAAGAAATCAGCAGTTTTGATGTCAATGGTATATGACTATAGAAGAATGTATTGTATTAGAAAACATAATATGTGATTGCAGAAAAATTCATGTTTCAATTGGTAACTTACATTACCAAGTTCAAGGTGACTAAAAAAAATATATCAAATCATGAATAACTGCCCCATGGGTGCTGAGAGTGCATGCAAATGCTCACAAATATCACCAGTAAGCAATTTGTTAGACTCATTATTTCCTAATAAAACTAAATAAATAGCCAAAAATTAACAAACCAGTTACTGAGGATGTGATTTAAAGAATAAAAATAAATGAAAGTTAAAAAAAATAACAAACCAACTAAAAAAGCAAGTATTAATTATAAAAATGGCAGAGTAGGAAAAAAGATGATCTAATATACTGAATAATCTGCTAAAATATTTCTATTTTGGTTTGTAATTAAAAAAGAAAAAAATCTCGGGAGTACTTTCTTTTCTAAACGTTTCTAAGATAAAGTATGAATGAGAGAGCAAAATCTTCCTATACGCTTACTGTAGCTCTTCCACTGTGTTCCTTGAACCTAACAAAAGTCTGATTGCCCTAGGCCTGAAGTGCATCTAATTCCTTTGTCCTTCACTTCAGTTTAGGACTGGAATATAATCACGCCAAGATAATACACAGGGGCAGAAAAAACAGCAGCTGGGCTTCATTATTTTTTATTTTAACAGATGGTCTCTTAAAGAATTAAACATTTTATGTTGGCGAGGTACTTAATCAATTAGAGTAAATACTCTCTCCATACCATAAAAATTTGAAAGACTATCTTTTCTAATTTGTTCAATTTTTTTTTGTGGTTTTCTAGTGTGAAAAACTTACTTTTTAGAGAAATACTTGATTACACATAAATATTTTGTTTATGTAGTTTGAATCATTATATGCACTGAAAAAAATCTGTCTCCCATAAAACTTGCAATGTTTCTAATTCCTTTAAAAGGTTGGGTCAAACTATATCCATCAGGAATACCAGTAGAGGTTTGATCATTAAAAATTTTTAGTATCTATTCAATTTTAAGTAAATTGAGTATCTTGCTTTCAAAGAGGAAGCAAATTGACATGAAAGGTACTAAAAAGGGGGACATAGAGGTCAAAATGAATTATTTGAAAGCAAAAAGGGTTGTTCTTTATATTGAGACTTCCTCATTCAAAACATAATACATATCCACAGAAAGGTATTATCATCAGCTGCCAAGTACTGATACTGCATTGAAATTGTAGAACTTGTTACAAATTTAACGTTGAATCATAGTTCTAATGGTCTGTTTGGAAGTTAGCACTTTATAAATTTGGTTTGGGCTAAAAATATGCAAAAACAAAACATTTGAAGTATTTTCCCTATCACTTTTAGCTATGGATTATTAGTAAAAGTACTGGCAAGACATAAAATAATAGTTCTTATTTTTAAATCTGAAAAGTTAGTCGACTCAGATGATATTACCACTACATTGGGTTGTCCAGGAGTTGATATCGGTGGAATCATTGGCCGGGGATAAGATGACACAGCTGTGGCCTGAGGGGGTGAGGGTGAAGGTTGTGCAGGAGTGGGTGCAGCAACTGGTGTAGGTCTGGCTTCAGGGATCTTCCCCATCTGTTTCAACTGGACCAGTTTGAGAGCATCTCTGAAGATGTAGGGAAATCATATCACCATGATTTGTAACAAAAAATGTAAGAGAACTATTAGAAAATGTAGGGGTCATGGAAGACATCGAAATATAAAGATATGAGGCACACTGAATTATCTAGACAAAACAGCTTTATTTTATCCTGATCTACTGATTCATAGTGTTTGTTCAAGTGTTTGCTCAATGGTTATGATATTCGTACATTTTCAAAACCAAACAAATTAGAATTTTATTGAAGTATTAGATATACATAGTATTTTTTAAAAAGGAAGTTAGTTGTTTTGTTTCCCCTGGGATTGGAAAGAAGAGATTTAATTAGGTAGATAAGCAATTTATAAATTAAACCATACTTTCATTCTTCACACTTGTGAAATGCTTTTTACACAGCATTTAGACAGTGTCAAGTTTATGGTACCTATGATTATCACTAAGACATTTGCCAATTTTTATTTATTCTCATGCAAATTAGCTTGTTTATAGCCAAGAAGTCATACTATTTAAAATTCTGCCCAAATACTATCAGGACAATCTAATGTAATAAACCTAAATCACAGCATCATCTAGCATGAAAAGTAATGAGTAACAGACTTGTCTTTGTATTACTCCATAAAACAAAGGTATGTTTTATTAAGAGGACATAAATTAGACTATTAAATATGTCAACCCTCGATCTAGGTTAAATTATAGTGGATATCAAATGCTTTTCTGAAAATGCTTAAATGCTTATATGCTTTTCTGAAAATTGTGATGTTTGACAATTCAGAAGTACATTTTTCAAAAAGAATTTTTTACATTTAAAAATGCTTTGGATACAACTGTTTTGAAACATTTGAAAAGGCACTCCATAATCAAAAAACAATTTCATATACATAAACAAATTAAAGTTTTTTAAACTTCCTCAGAGTTAATATTTTGGTTGTCAAAAGAACTGGTAAAGGGTAAAGCCTAGCATCTGTTTAGCATGCCTGAAATGACAATTATCCCTCCTAAAAACTTTTTACTTAATATCTTATGTCAACATAGTAACAAAATTTTGAGATGGCCTTAATATTCCTGTTCCTGGTATACATACCCTACATAACCCCTACTGAGTGGAAATGCCTGTGAATATAATGTTATTCACATGATAGAAACTGTTGGCTAATACAAAAGACCTAAATGCAGCATATCTCTCCCTGCTGCATGGAAGAAGCAAACAGACATTTGTAAACTGACCATATGGCAAGATCTGAAGGAAGCCTCTAGGAGATTAATATGATTGATCCCTGGCTGATAGTTAGCAAGGAAGAACGGGTCAGAGTCCTATAGCCCCATGGAGCAAACTGAATCAACAACCTCATGACCCTAGCAGATTCCAAGATTCAGACAAACCCCTCACCCTGGATGATACCTTGATTTTAGCCTTGTGAGACCATGAGTTGAGAACACTGCTATTCTGGACCTGGACAAATGACCTATTAATCTGTTAGGTAACAAGTATTGTTTAAGCCATTCAAGTTGTCGTAATTTCTTATGCAATAACAAAAAATTAACACAGGAGTGCTCTAACCTGGGGTACATCCTTAGCCTCCCCCCAAAATATGTACTGGCATACTCCTTTATGAAGTAGAATCAATGCAGTCAGGTTCAAAAAGGAATCCATGAACTCAAGTATATTAGGTACAACTAACTAATGTGTTTTAAAATTTAAAAACTGACATTTAAGATACGAGGTGAGACTGACAAAAAAATCTTCAATTTTCCATGTTCTTGGGTCCCTTGGTACTGAAAGTAGGGGCAAAGTGGAAAAGTGAGTCTCTTATATGTCTACCGTATTATGCTTAGGTCTCTATGTAATCTAACACCAGTAATACAAAGTTTTATAGTGTCCAGCTGATGACAAGCATGTAGACTCAGAGAGATTAAGGTTGCATGTCTAGGTTAATTATTTCTCAAGCACCTAACCTATTCTGGTGTTCAGGAATACAGCATCAAACAATACTTCCCATCAAGGAGCTTTAGTCTATGAGTAAATCATCAAGCCAATCAACAATAAAAAAGTAATGTGCCATGAAGAAAATATAAAGGAGGGCAAATGAGATGGTGATGGGTGAGAGGAAGGATTTTTAAAACAAGATGAGCTACAACATGATGACAGAGACAGAAACACCGAGGGAGCACGAATGAGCTATATATCCTGGGAGTGATCTTACCTACCGTTAAAAGTACTGAAAATTTAATTTTGATATTTAAAACCAAAAGTATCAGTTTCCAGTAAATTATGGTAATATTTACATGTAAAACAGTGTGTCGGCCAATACAATCCCTGTGTGTATATGTACATATATGTCATGAGCTCAAATCTCAATCAGATAAAGTGTGAGTACTGATAGAAAATACAACTTCTATTGACTTGGAAAAATGTCTTCAATAAAAGATATGCTTTGAGTGTTTTCAAGGGTCATAGGCTAACATTACTAGTCTCATTGCATTCTATAAGGTAATTAAATATAGCTCTCTACAAAATCTGTTATTAACCTAGGCTTCAAATCAAATTAAAGATTAGCTCCAGAGTGGCACATCCAAAACACATTAATTTCTATACTCGGGGATCCCTAGAGTTTTATCCACAGTCATCAGTTACTTACAAAATAAGCAAAAATGAGCACTTAGGGAGACTGGACCCAAAATACTAACGCCTGAAACCATTTATTGATTTGAAAAAAAAAAAAAGATTGGTCACACTAATAGACAATTTATTTCACATCACTCTAATGATTACTATTTTATGAAGAAAAGGCAGTTTAATTTCATCCCTGTAATAATTAAGATTCTTGGGCAAATCAGCAGTTGGTGCAGAATAACAGAAGGAGTCATTAATCATAAACAAGGAGAAAATCAATTCTGGCTGCTGATTCACAGTAAACTTTTATTGCTGATTTTACACTTACATACCTCATAAAGTATAAATGTTAATTATTGTTTAGTAATAGCCAACAGTTTAGTTTCCACGATGAACAGAATGATTTTAATGATTTCTATCCTTTAAATAATTAATCAGACTAAACGTGAATAATTAGGCTGGGCATGGTGGCACATGCCTGTAAGCAGCAGCCTAGGAAGCTGCTGCCAGGACCAGGGATCGCGATTCGAGTCCCGCTGGGGGCACATAGCAAGACCTATTCCCCCCAAAAATAGCTAGGCATGATGGCGTGCGACTGTAATCCCAGCTACCTGGGAAGCTTAAGCTGGGGACTGGTTGCATCTGTGGTACCCCGGGCAACAAGAGCCTGTGGTTTCACAGGCAAAAATTAGCGAGACCTAGTCTCAAAAAACAAAAAAACGCTATAAAAATCAAGAGAATAATTACAATAATCACACAATTCTGAAGAGTAGTAGAGGAGGGTAGTTCACTCATGGTACACCTTTCTCTACAAGAATCTTTTAGACACTCAAATCTAAAGTTTCCTTAGTTCATTTAGATGTGCCATGAATTAGCTTTACAAAGGAGTACCTCCGAGAACGTAATAGTCGCTTGCCTGTCACATCTATCAGATTTCTGATGCTGTGATCTTATAGAAACATCTAACAACATCGAATTATGACAGGACACTCACTATACCACAGATGCCAGGCTGCCGGCATGGAACCTAAATATGTTTTACTTCTATGTTCTCAGCAGTTGTTTTCCTGAAAGAGTTACATGCACAGCAAAGAAAGGTCTCTATGTCCTATAACATTTAGTCTGAGCAACACATTTGCTCTAATGCAAGATGAAAACAGCAATTCTGACTCTTATGATTTTCTTCATAGCTACAATGGGTCAGAGGTACCTCCTTGGTGGCTGGAAATGATTTTTCTTTTTTACTTATCCTTTCATTGGTAGGATAAGATACTTCTGCAGATGACACCAATCAGAAATTTTTACTATTTTTATTATACCTCATCTTAATGTTGCATTAATGTTACATTAAACTTGCAGTAGCATACAAAGCAAAAATTCTCAATAATGCCTGCCGTAAGGATATGTTTTTCTCACAAAATGCCATTTTAAAAAAACCAAATGTTGACTCTCCTATGAGAGGAAGTTAAAGAATAAAGACAGGGGAGAGAACTGGATAATAGGAGAAAGATGAATTTTTTTTTTAAATAAGAGCACCTCTTTAATATTGCTTCCTTAGGGGTACACCATTGCATTCTACTTAGGAAATGTTAGATCACTACTCTAGCTTTCAATTCAGGTTTTTAAAAAAAACCATTTACTCATATACACATTAAGCACAGAGCAAAAGAAAAAGGAGAAAGGAAGGAAACTCTATACTTATTTCACTTATTTTAGAACCCTGAATTACTTTCTAAAAGGTCACTTGATTACCAACTTCAAAAGCTTTTTCTCAGACCCCTACCTTCCTTGATGCCCTGTCTATATTCTAGGTATTCCCTAGCACAGAAATGTCTATCTCTGAAATAGTTCACCTATTGATGAACTCAGTTAATTCCCACTTTTGATATCTACCAAAATGACCTCTTTAGCCCAAAACTACCTTCTGAAATGCAGCATCTTTACCTCAATGATGGTGATGACTTCAGGGCTTATCAATGTTGACAACAAGCTCTAAATTAGGTACTTATTCCACCAAGACAAATGCCTCTCTGAACCTTTTATTATTTCTATTTATGGAGTCAAAGTTTCACCACTGGAGCAAAATCCCAATTTTAACCCTTTACTTAATTTTTATCCTTGTTTATGTCCCACATTCAATTCTTTACTAAAAATTCTGGATTCTATCCTTATATAAGACTTCTATCAGTGATGCTCTAACCCACTTGCAAGTGTTATCTCTACCCAGGCTATTTTATTTTTTCTGCCTCCCTAATTAAAAATATGATAACAATTGCTGAAACACCATAGTCCCTTTGTCCATCGCCACTGGTGGGGATAAAAGATTGTTTAAAAATCACATGGAAGAATAGAAAAACAAGCATAAATCACAAAACCTGTCTTACTGAAAAAGAAGCAGGGTTTTTTAAAGCATATTATAAAATATTTATGTCTGGTACTGAGTCACGGGTAAATGTCTGGTACTGAGTCACGGGTAAATGTCTGGTAAATGTCCGATGGGTAAATCGGACAATGAAACAGAAATCCAAAAAGAGAATCAAGCACACTGGGAAAATGGTAATAAAGTCCAAATGAAGAAGAATAAAATTAGCTCTAAAAGTGTATTTCTATGTTCTAGAGAGTTAAATATAATTACGTGATTACTTCATACAATCTTAAAACAATTTAAAGTTTCACCAATTTGAACTCCAATTTTCTGCATGTATTGTCATTTCTAAATATCTGGCTTATTTTCTAAATTAGAAGTATTTTTCAGCAATGCTGTAATTATTCAGAAAACAACCCTTGCAAAGAAAATAATTTTATACTGACACAAAAGCAATTAAAAAACAATATACTTCCTTATGAATCTTTACAATGAATAAGCTCTTCTTTAAATACTTTCAAAAAAGATGATCATGATAAATAATGATACTAGTTAGTACAAAAAAGAACACATACTCTTTAGTGAATATTCCCCGAGGGCCAGTGGCTGTGCCCTGGCTAGCATCCAATGCATGTTTTTCCAGAATATTACGGGCAGCTGGACTTAAACGGAACCTAAAAAGAAAATCTGAAGATTAGTGAAACCAATTAACACTTATATTTGATTCAACTGTATCGAAGTCCCAAGAGTTTTACTGATAATTAGAAAAGGAAAAGTTTGCAATAAGCTGAAATGACTCCTACAGTCACAGTCAAATAGATTAATCCATATTAATTGGTTTATTTTACTTTCAAAATATTTTCATACAAATTGAACTATTTGAATAGCTTATGTCATAACTGCATGCAGTGAAAATATTCTTTTACTAAGTAAATATTCATAGAGAGCTTCCATTTGGGCTCACATAATTTTTCACATGGTTCTTCATCAAAATAACTAGCTATCTTGCTTTTATAATTGTTTTGTCTGTTAAAATCTAAAAAGATTATTTCAAGCATTTTAAAGTAAACAATTACCATTCAGTACACACTGCTGTGTAATTTTCACCACCGTCCATCTCTAGAGCTTTTCCCTCTTCCCAAAGTGAATCTCTGTCACCATTAAACAGCAACTCCCCTTCTCTTCCTCCTACCAGCCCCTAATAACCATCATCCTATTCTGTCTTTATCACTGGCTACCCTAAATAACCCATCTATGTGGAATTCTACAGCATTCTGCTTTTGTGACTAGACTGCTTAAAATAATGTCTTAAGGATTCATCTTTGTTGTAGAGTCTCAGTATTTTTCTCCTATTTTTGGCTGAAGAGCATTTCATTTTAAATATATATATATATATATATATATATATTTACATATATAGCACATTTTGCTCAGTGGATTGTTTCCACATTTTGGCTATTGTGAATGTTTTTATAAACATGAGGGCACAAATAGCTCTGAGTCTCTGCTTTCAGTTCTTTTGCATTGACACCCAACTGCAAGCACTCAACAGCTTGGTCAGAGTAATTCTACTGTTCATGTTTTGAGGATCTGTCATACGGTATTCCACCACTCACCATTTTACCTTCCTACCAACACTCCACAGGAACTCTAATTTCTCCATATCCTGTCAACAGGTGTTTTCCATTTGCCTAAGTCATGTTGATGCATGAAGTAGCATTTCACTGTGGCTTTGGTTTGCAGTTCCCTATGGTGAGGCTGAGCATCTTCTCGTGTTTAGTAGTCACATGTAACTCTTTCTTTGGAAGAAAGGTACATTTGAGATCTTTGTCTATTTTAATTAAATTGCTTGTTCTTAAATTGTATCCTTCATACAATCTTTTAAGTTCTTAGTGCTTACATCAAAACATGTTCACTTTGCACATATTCCAGAAGAGTAAGAGAGCCAACAACAATCATGTTGATTTTATAGAGAAAGCAACGGAGGTACGCCAAGAGGTCACACAAGTACTAAGCATCTACTCTTTAGTTAAGGCCGTAAGCAAACAACTAAGACAAGTGACTGCATGATGGTAAAGGAAATGAGTGAAACTAACTGGATCTGGAAGTTTATAACTAAAACATAGAAAGGAACAAATGTGGCACTTGCTGCTTTTCAAGGAGGTGGTGCTAGTAGATAGGGACTCAGTGGCTCCAAATCTTCAGATTTTTTCCCAGAGAAACTGAAATTTTAGATTTTTCTGTAAGATTAATTAGTAATTGAGCAAAAATGTTTTAATGGGCCACCACTGCAGGCTCACAGGTTTTTCTATCTGTAGCTGACACTGTGGGGCTTTATATCCATGTAAGTCTCTAATGATGGGTTGAGCGGAATGACAGAACACACACATTATTATCTTCGAAGGGAAGAAGAGCATTAAGTGAAAAACACCCACGAGTCTCCTTCTGATTGTCATGGCAGATGAAAGAGGAAATAATGGGGAGTCTCAGGCAATGGAGTCAGAAATACTGTGCATGACACCAGGAATTTTCTGACACAAATTGACACTGGTAAACAAAAGGGAAAAAAAAAAAGAAAAAATTAAAGGGTCTATATTTTCATTTAAGTTCAAAAGCAGTTCTTAGTGGGGCCTTTACAAAGAACTTTTCATTAAAAAGGAAAAGGAATTTTGCATAATTATTTAAAGACTATTAAAACAAATCAAACAAACTAGAATTTCCAAAGTCCTTCAACCACAGCTATGTAAAACTGAAGTATAACAACATTTATTAACTAGAGAGTGGTTACAGGATAACCTGGGAAAACTGGCCTCAGATCTATGTTAGATACTTCTCAAAACAGGTAGGAAAGAAACGCTCGTTAAAAAACAAGTTCCATTTTCTATCAGTTTTAAACTATATTCACTTAATTAGAATTCCACAAATGTGAACACAATCTGAAGTTCAGTATACTGAATTCCATCCTGGAGTCCTCAAAACTAATTCAAGTACACTGAGAACAGTTTTATTTTCCGTTGAGTGAGCACTTTTTTCAGAGCACCTAGAACACAGCAGGTCACCAAACCAGCTGCTTGGTGAGTGAACAGTAGTGGTAAAATAGTCATCCCTGAGCATCAGCTTCCTAAGAGAAAAAAAGATCAACAACTTCCTTTTTAGTGTACAGATGCATTAAATACCCTAATAATTGCCACGAAATGTTTAGTATTAACATACAAATAAACATACTCACTGAAGTTTCCCTGGTGCATGTTCCTTCTTGGCAGGAGTGGGTACCTGTGGTCCAGGTGAGGGGGGAGGCACTAGTGGTTTTGAAGCTGGAGGTGGTGGGCCTACATCTTTGGGAATTGCAACATTTTTCCAATCTTGTCCTTCTTCGACTAGCAAACCAATTAGCGAACCAAGTCGTATATTTTTAGATCCTTCTTCAACCTGCATTTAAAAAGAAAATTATTACAGAAATGGGGAGGTTCATGATCTTATGAAGTAGGTTACACCTCTGTTAGATAATTCTTTACTGGTAACAAAAATATTTTAATTAAAGCTAAAATCTACTTCTATCACTCTTCCTTTCATCACTATGTTCCTTTCTTACTTTCCCTGACATACATACACACATACAAACACACATATACACACGCACAATCTTCATATATAATTTCCCCTCCCCCTCTTCTCTTTCTGAGCTGTCAAATACTATTTTTTTTTCTGCCAAGTAGTACACATTTAAAACAGAAATACTGTTTTATATATCCCAAACACTTGTCTTTCCCAGATATACCTATGATGGTTTAGAAATTTCAAGCTCATAAGAAATTAATTCTCCCAAATTAGTCTCATTCACTAAAATTAAATCAAGTAAAATTGTTTCAGTAAACTTAGTTTCTGGAAAAAAGTCTACTGCGCAATAGATTTGGCTAACTTCTCTGGTAATCTTTTAGTTTTCATCCTTACATTTAACTCTTTCCTGGTTAATCTATTTACAAAGCCTGGGAAATAAAAGCTCATTAATTCTTCATAATAATATTACAAACACAGTGGAATTTCAGTTAAGCAAATACTTTTTCAGAACTAATGCCAATTAAAATCCTAAATAAGATCAAAGATGGTTTTTTAATGTAAAATATAAGTGTTTCAGTAGCATTAATTTATAAATGGTTGATTCAATTCTTATTTACTAATTAAAAGAAGCCCCTGGAATCTTTAGATGACAATATTTTGTAAGTTCAGTACTGGAAGAAAATACTACTCCTTTGAAATTTTCTATTATTTCCCTCAATTACTTTAAATAAGGTTCATTACAGATGTAATTTAACAAATAATAGAATTATAGGCTGCAGGACTTCTTAGTAAAAGCGTAACGCCTAGATTGGGCTTGACATTTCCAAGTAACATTACTTCTGATGCTTATTACTATGTGCATTATTTGTAAAATAATAAGCCATAAGTTCTGGGAGTTAGGAAGCTTCCTAAGTTTACTAATTATTGATAGAGAAGAACAGGAACAATGTTTGATGAAGCAAAATGGGTCTAATAACATAAGAATGTCTAAGGAATTGTGGAAAAACACCAAACCACCAACGAACTATCTGCCACTGTCATATAGTAAAGTCATACTTCTATGAGCCGCTATGTCAAAAAGATAAGTTGATTAAATTAACATTTTTCTTCTTCTAAAAAGCTAATTGCCTGCTAAAAACTGCTAACTTAAAGTTATAAGGTAAAATGACTAATTTTCTAAGAAACAGAGGTCAAAAAATATTGTTATGAAGTTCACTTGATGCTAATTCTCATCAAAATGTAGTGAGAAATAGGATCAATATCCATATACAAAGGACATCACTCAAATGCACAGCAGTCTTAAAATAAAGGTTGTCCTTTAAAAATATTGATAAATTTCTGAAATATAAATTAGACATTAAATCTAAGATTGATACCTCATCTTCTATTTCATTTACCACAATAAATCATATAATTGATTATATATAATCAATTATATGATATATATATATATACACACACACCACCAGTTGACACCTGCTCAAATAGGTAATAAGGAGCATTTAGTATGATTTCAATTTTTACTATACCTAATTAACAAGCAAAATTTATTTTAACTACTCACATTTTTCCCATTAAAAAATGACACCATGAAGCATGAACCTCAAATAACATAGACAGGACATGTGATACACTATCATACAACTGGAATATGTACCCGAAATTTTAAAAAATGGTTATTATAGTTCCATTCAAAGTCATTAAAGTTACGAGTCTCTCTTGCCTTAGTGCGGTTCCTTTAGAGGTGTGCTAGTTTCTTGTAGACCTTTGCTTATGTCATACTGAGCAAATATTGAAAGCTGGTTTAGACTTAGTAACAGGAGAGTAAATAATGTGGTACTGAAAATTGTATAGAAACCAAAAAAGCCTTACTAACTTCTCCCTCTAAGTTAGCACTGTGGATACAGTTGGGTGCCGCTTCTCGAGTTTGATGACACCTATGACAAACAATCTCTAGAGAAAATGGAGATGAAATTCCAACTCTAGACCTTGGCCAGAGATAGCCTCCTCGGCTGCCATGACCACCTGGAAATGAGTTAAATACAAGCCACCTTGCACTCCACTCAAGGATATGGGAGGCTTAAACAAGACACAAAATACCTACAGCAATATTTCCCCAAAGAGAAGTTGTCTGAATGGATTTATTCCATTCAAGGTGCTAGTAAGTAATTTCTGTCTTGATGCGGATATTAAAGAAAATAATAAGCTAACCAATTACTAGATCATGTTTCTTTAAAATAGTTTGCGAACTGCTAAGTGGGTAGTGAAGGAACATGTACTGCAGTGATGAATTGGGTCACATGACTGACTTGGTTGAAAATTTATGGTTTGGAAATCATGTTTTCAACCACTAATAGCTATAAATTGCTTTTATTCTTCAACATATACAGTTTAATTTACACGCACAATGAACTTTGCTTTAAGAGGAAAATTTACAAGAAACACTGAAGCTGAAAACAAGTTAATGACATGCTAAGAGGCAGAGGGGACAAAGAAATGTTAAGTCATTGAAAAGCAGTCTGTCTGGCCTTCCAGTGCCAAGTGCCACTCTGGCAGTTTTGACTCATTTAATTCTCCCAATAACCTTATGACACCAAGTATTATCATCATATTTATATGTGAGAAAACTGAGGCACAGAAATATTAATAGCTTTCTCAGGAGTATAAGGCTAGTATAGAAATATGCCAGAATTGAAGAGTGCTTTGACAGAAGACAGAGAGAGAATTCAATACAATTGAACCAAGTCTGCAAAACGCACTCACAGGATCAAAATTACTACAAAGCACCTTCAAGGTGGTACTGCTATTTTTAAAAACACGCTTAAAAGAGAAGATATAGGACAGATTATAATTAATTTAGCTTTTAGGTCATGGGGAACATAAACTTATTTACTATGTCAATATGAAAAATTAGAACTGAGGATGTCTTCCACTGAGTAGGATTTGCTGTGAGCTTTGGGAGTAGTTTCCTCAATTAAAAATATAACCCACAGACAATAATCCATGTTATAACTTCAAATTTCAAACATAAACTAAACTTTCAAACTATAAGATGTAACTTTTAAGGACACCGTAGACAAGTTAATGAAAAATAAGGGTTGAGGGGATTTAAAAATAAAGCCATATTGAAAATTACATCCTTCAGAAAAATAGCAGTGGCATTAAAAAGGGATACAGCAAAAAGAAAAAAAAAACACCAAAAAACCAAACATACAAACCAAAAAAAAAAAAAAAAAAACCAGATTAAAGAATGTAAATAGTGTTATGACTTGTGGGCTGCTAAACAAGATGCCAGGACTCCAAATGAGATTCAAAGAAGCAGATTGATTTGCTAGAAGCTGGTGCACCAGGGTCCCTAAGCCAAGATGGCAAGAGAACCCCTGAGCAGTTTTTGTTACAACTTTTTATAGGGCAAAACCACCACTGACCCCTATTGTGTAGCAAGCAAGCAGATGGGGGCAGGGGGTTGAACATATTCCTGCAACTGCAGGGAAAACAAGGGAGAAAGGGTCAGAATGTATGATTAATCAGTTATTGCAACAATAGGGGCAAAAACTGGATGTGTGATCAGTTGGCTGTAGCGTGCACTCTTCCATGACCAAAAAGGAGGGAGCACAGTCCTCAAAATGGAATCCTAACAAGATGGAGTAACTCTGGTTTACTTGCCCTCAACAAATGGTACCAAAAATAACTATCTGCTGTTATTTTAAACATTCAGATATCAATACGTTTTATTTTTAAAAATTTTGTTTTAATATTCAAATATTGTTCTTAAAAAGAACTTAATTTTTGAAAATTGTTTGGAATAACAGTCTATCAGTAAATTAAAATCGATGAATGTATTGCTAATCAATAAATTATAATTTCTAAATATAATATGTAAGTTTAAGCAATAATATCCTATAGTAATATAAAATAATATCCTATAATAATATATAATAAAAAGAGTATAATAATATACTCTTTTTGTTGGAGTGGCATCCATCATTAACAGAGCTGAATGCTATGCTTGACTATAACACTTGACTATAATGCTTGACTATAACTTAACCGGGAAGAAAGAGTGCAGCTAGGCAGGTAGTAGGAGAAACTTGGTTTTGCTTTAGTATTGCAAATTTCAAGATGGAGTTTTATGGAAACTTGACTTCCTGACTTGATTGTTTCAGTTCCCAGGTGAACAAAGCTTAGGATGACTAGTCAGGATGTGGTTGATGGCCTTTCATTAGAATTCATGGTTTACTTTCAAAAGGATAGAAGGGGAGGAAAAAAGAAAAACAAAGCTTTTGTGGTGTGAGGTGATTGACAGGGGTCTCCTCCAAAAAACTGAGGGATGAGCAAGGAGAAGGGATAAATATACCTGTGTAAAGAAAGGGGATAGGACATTTTTGGAAAAGAATGAGGACTGGGCCATGGGGTCCATGGGTGTTGGCCCAGGCAGGTGAAATTATGAGCTTTAGCATGCATAAGCTGATGGTGTATGCTATAGGATTCTAAAGAGTTTGGAGATTTGAACTGTGTGTTGGAGCTTATTTTATCTAGTTTGATTCAGATGGATTTTGAAAAGGCAGTGAGTGGGGCTTGGGAGGAACTGGTGTTGGTTCCTGTTTTACCTTGGAGTTTTTCTACTGCCTAAAGTTGAGACGGATGCCAAAAGAGAAGAGGAACACCATGTTGTGAACCACATGTTTGGAGGAAGCTGAAACAGACTCCAAAGGAAGAAAGAGAAATGCCCTGTTTTTGGAACATGAGCTGGTGAACTCAGATTGATTGGACATGTGGTGAGGTGACCAGAGACTATTCCATAGTTCATATGTTTACATAGTACACATGATAGATTGTGTATGTGCTTATTCAGTAATAAATAGTTTTGATATTGGGGGTGACTCCCTCAACCCCCCCCATTAATAGTTGATACCTACATTTGATAAAGAGCTAGCTACTTTCCTATGACTATAGACTAGCAAATTTCACAGAAAGCTGGGTTGTACTTTGATTTGCATACCTGCCTGACAGAACTTTCCCCTTCTTCCCCCCAGTACTTGGGAAGACTTGGGAAGAAAGGTATAGAGAGATTTGAAGACAAAAGAAGAGATTCAGTCATTTTGGAAGGAAAGATGGAGCCCAGGCCATGAGGGGCCTAAGGCCCCAGGTGTCTGGCCCAGGCTGGTAACTTACGGCTTTTAATAAGCATAAGCTGAGTGTGCCAGCTGAACGCTAAAGATTGGCGATTTGAACTCTGTGTTAAAGTTTGTCTTGGTGAGTTTAACTCAGATGTTTATGCAGAAGCTGTGTGAGTGAGCCAGGCCTGAAAAGAAAATGAACTTTGCTGTTTCCTGTACTATGGAGTTTCTTTTGATTGCCTGGAAGAGGAAAACAAGGAGAAGACAGCATTATGCTTTCAACTGCCTGCTTTGAAGGGCTGAAGCATGCCAAAGAAGGATGTCTACCCTTCGAGTATGTGTTACTGAACTCTGAAGGATTGGTCAAGTGGTGAGTTAACAGAACTAAAGAACGAAGGCCTTTGGACTGGACAATCTTGGGGAAGGGCTTTGGATAATGTTAAGGAAGGGTTTAGACAATGTTGGAATAATTGGGGTTTTTTCCTACATGTTTCTTTCTGTAGTTAAATAGAAATTCACTTTGTTTAGTAATAAATTAGTCTGCACTCTAAAAGTCTTGTTCTGGCTTGGAATTTTAGTAAAATGGCTGTGGGTGGCAAAGGACCCCCAAAAAATTAATACTGCAAGTAAGATATTTTTGTTTTCCTCTGGTCTGGGAGGGAGAAAGCTGAGGAAAGCTGCTGGCAAGCAGCAGGGAATTCCACATTAACAACAGTAAGTAGTGAAAATGCAAGGTGTTACTGCTTTGAGTCTGCTTCTTAGGGAGAAGTTAAAAAAAGAAGATTTTTCAGTTATAAGTTAATAAGAAAAAAGTCTCTCTCTACTCCATTTCAGTTCTGATCACTTTAACAGTTTGGAGTGGCTGTGGGATTACACAGCAGTGGGGGTGGAGGGCTGGCTACCCTGAAGGGGGCTACCTTGAGACTGGTCTAAGAATAAAAGTTTTTTTAATTTGGTATAAAAAGGGTCCTGGGACAAGCTTGCCTGTGGAAGCTTAAGGGTTAATAAAGGCTTGCCTGTTTTGCATGTGATTAAAAGGTAAAAAATTTTCTTTTGGTTTAGGAAAGCTGGTAAAAATGAACCAGTAAAAACCTGGTTCCCACCCCAATAACACTTTTACCCTCAGAGATATGGTGGTTTGTATGACAAATCATATAATAACTCTAACTATGTAATAAGTCAAATTAGATAACTTGAATAAGCTCTTCAAGGATGTTACCTTACATTCCATCTTATTAATTTATCATCTAAAACACCTGCTGTTTAATTTGCTGGATAATAAAATTTTAAGACTATGATTATGAACTAAAGTGTATGTATTAATTTAAGGTTTTCTGCACAACAATTTACTAGTGATTAAGTGAAAATTTAACAATTCTCCCATTAACTGAACTAAATTGGAAATAAATTAAAATTATCTTCACTTAATAATTATTCTAAGTTCTCTTTCTGATTCTAATTGCTCTGCAACATAATCATTTCGTATTTAAAATGGAATTCAGATGCAAAAACTGTAAGAGTAAGTACAAAGAAATGAATGAAATTGTGGAGAAGAATATAAAAATCTCTGAGAATGTGGAAATAAATCCCCATATAATGAGTAAAATAGTTCATCATTTCTAATCTTTCAATAATATGGGCAAACTAAAAATTGAAGGTTTATATTATCGCTTGTCTTTTCATAAGCTCAGTTATCCAACTCTTTAATTCTTAAAGTAAGTATCTCTCATAGACACTACAAAAACCATTTCATTATATGGGTTAATGTAAAAATTATTCTACAATAAAAGACAAAGGTGTAACTTGCTAGTGGGGAGTTTGGGAATGGAATAGGGTGAATGGCTTAAAACAAAAACAAAAACAACCAATAATGCTACCTTAATAATTTACCCCCATAAAATTATATGCGTTGTGACAAGAGTACATTCACAACCCTATTATTCAAAAAGCATGTGGAATAATAATAAAGCCACAAAGCCCTAAAATATACACACAATCTTTTCTTTGGCAAGGAAATAGCTATTTGTGCCTCTAAATAGCTGCTATCAATCCTAACCCCCTGAGCACTCCACCTTTTCAGAGCATTAGAAGGGGATGAACAGGCACTCTGGGCCTATGACATTGCTAGCAATATAAAATGTATTACTAAGCAGCTAAGTGGAAAATGCTATCAATTCTGGAAGACTATCACAGTCAAACAATCCAGAACTAGGGCCAAGAGTACAGCTTGCCAAAAAAGCACACACAATAAAATGTAGAGGGGCTTATTACATATGGTAATTCAAACAATCTTTTTCAATGTGCTGCATAAATTAGTCTAGCAAACTATTTTTAGTATGAAGTTATATTTTCCTAAGTTAAGCAACAGAATAAAAGGTACAGAAATTTTAGACTTCCATTCAGATTTCCTTCAAAAAAGTATTTTCAACATTTTAACATGGCTGTTAATATATCATAATGACAAGTAAAAGAAGCTTGACAAATCAAAATGTCAAAAATAAAATATAAGTGACTAAAAAATGTGAAAAGGGATTTTCTACTTAGAAACATGAAGGAAAAACTTTGTGTAGACCTAAATGTAATTATAGCAAAACATTCAAAAGTGTGATCTTTGAATAAAATATACAAAGGAAGGTGTAAATTCACACTCAAAGCAGAGGCTAGCTGGCGGCTCAGAATTAAAAATACAAGTGACTAGTTGAATGTAGCTTATCTGCACAAATCAAACAATAGAGGCTAAGGTGGATACTTCCTGTACAGTCACAAACATAAAAAAGCAATATAAATTACTATGCAAACAGAGACCTACAGGAGTACTAGTGACTGCCAGAAACTGCAGGAGCAAGTGTAAAAATAATATGGTAAAAGCAACATTTATTGACATTTGGTAGGTGGCGGGTCTTGTGATGACTTTATATGTACTATTTCATTACTCATCAATGACATTGGTATTATTATCATCTCTACTTTATTATGAAGAAAGAAGGCACGTGACAAAGAATTTGTCAATCCTTGAGTAAGTGATATGGGGTGATCTGGCTGGATGGGCAGCTGGGGCCTCTGATAGTGACGTAGTTAAAAGTTGTATTGGGTGGCTGGGCATGGTGGCTCGTGCCTGTAAGCTTCAGCCTATGAAGCAGCCGGGGCTAGGGATCGCGGTTCGAGTCCTGCCTGGGACCCGTAGCGAGACCTAGTTCCAAAAAAAATAGCTGGGTGTGGTGGTGTATGCTTATAATCCCAGCTACCTGGGAAGCTGAGGCTGGGGATTACTTGAGTC
>PVHY01005629.1:0-81451 GCA_004024945.1 Uropsilus gracilis | reverse complement strand
ACCCTAAATTGCAGTTCTCTGCTATTTCCAAATCAAAACATTTCACTTGCCTGCAAACCTCACTGCTCTCTTACTAAAGACACATGGTCTTTCTCAATATCTTTGTTTAATGATTACATTAACAGATACAGGAAACACTGAAAGACAAACCACAAAGCTGGTCTGAAAGAAACACTTTTCACCTCTATTCATAACTTTCATTCAGAAGCATCTTTGTTTTAATTTCAAGAAAATATAAGACATACGGCAAGATACACATATCATAGGTGGTTAACTCAATAAATTAAAACAAAATAGACACACCTAGGTAAACACTACTCAGGGCAACAAATGAAACCAAATCAGAAGCTTTCTCCAACATGGTCTTCCCAATTACTATCCCTTGGAGGTCAAAGGTGACCAGTAAACTGACTTCTAATCCCATAAATAATTTTGCATGTCCGGGGATGTCATGTAAATAGACTGATTTTCTTTGTATTTTTTGTGTCTCACCCCTGTCATTCAGTATCAGATTTATGAGAGTCATCCATATTAGTATTTGGAACAACACTTCTTTTTTATAACTATAGGGGTACTCTGAAATCCCTGTCTCCACCTCCTTGAAGTCCTTCTTTACACATCTTTGCTGTCCTCACAGCTCACAATGTGGATGTGCCAACTGCAGAAAGAAATCACTATTCCCAATAACACCTTTCTACCTTAGACATACTGCTCTTTCCAACCTTGTCCCATTACATTGCAAGTTAGCTAAGCTCCAGTCTAAACTGTCAACTTTTTGAAAATAGACACTGCTGATAGAATGCAGGACCACCTTTGAAGAACTGGTTATTACATTTTCAATACTTCTGAAAGCCATTGACATGTTGTTGGTAGTTTGGGATCAACCATGATAAGAGTGATTTTACACTATGGAAATCAGCAAAGTCGGTCTATCCGCCAACCCAACAAAACCATTGCTATACATTCACAGAATATCACTAGACACTGGCTTTATTTATTTATAAAAGACAGCATTAGCACTTTGTCCACACCAAAAATTGCTGAATTAAGTTGCACTTCTTTTTCACAACAGAAATGACTTCTTTTAGAAGCCCAAGTAAATCAATTAATTCAATTGTCATTAAACATCATACTAAATGAAAAAAAAAGAAAGAAAAGTACTGCATGATTCCACTTATATGAAGTATTTAAAATGATCAAATCCATAAATTTGAAGACTGAAATAGTATCAGTACCGTTTGGGTTAAGGAGAAATGGGATTTATTCAACAGGTATGAAGTTTCCAATGAGTGACACGAATACACTCTGGAGAACTATTTTCCCCACACTCAACAATAATGTGTTGTACATGTAAAATTTACTCAGAGGGTATATCTCATGTTAAGTCTTCCTGTCAAAATAATTTTTTACAAAACGAATCTTGCTCTCTACTCCTTTAGAATAACACCAAGCATACACATTTACTCACAGTGCAAGGAGACACAATTCCTGAGAGTTTACAAGTGAGTCCATGGAGCAATTAGGAAGCAACATGGGGGTGGTGAAAGATCAAGAACAAGGCAATGTGTTGGAGAAGCAATGCTTCCAGAGATAGAAGTGGTGATTAGAAGCCAGAGGTGTTCCCAAGAGGTCTTTAAGAGTAAACAGTCTTAACGCCTCGGAGTAAACAGTTCAGTCATATCCTAGAGTCAGAAATTCATTGAAGTCACAGGGCCACTTGAAAGGAGGAGCCTGCAAACCCTCCTGATCAGGCTGACCAGCAAGGTCTCTGCAGGCTTCCAGAAAGTCAGAACAGGGAATTCATCATGAAGCATGCTAATAGACAACAACTGGGAGGGGGGTCAGCAAACAAACTTTGATCTAGTTTTGAACTGCAGATAGGCAGATCAGTACCTGATATCAGTCTCTCCCCCCCACCCCACCCCCATCGAAGCTAGCCCACCTGGGACTCCAGAGGGATGTGGTTCTATATAAGAAGAAGACTCCCTTGAGCCTTTGGATGTGAATCCCCTGGGTGAAGCACTGGCATGAATAAACCTACTTCTTGATAGCTATGGTGTCCCTGTTTCTTTTACATATTACAATCTCTCACCACCATGTCTGGTGGGGTGAAAGATCTTTATTCAAAGGAATTTGTAAAGTTTTATTTGCATACAAACCCAAGAGCCAAAATATGATGAAAGAATGAATACAAATTAAATAGACACCACTCCTGCACTGTGAAGTAAATTAAAAATGTAAATGTGGTCCATTTGTTGTTAGAGCAAGCATACCATTCTTAACTGACAAGAAGCCAATGTCCCTGGAACCAACACACCAGAATCTCCCAAGGGGTGGGGACAAGTGTGTGATTCAGACAAAAAGTGACTCAATTTTACATAAACTTCAATTAATTTTCAGTCATAATTCACTTACTTGAAAATGTCAAAGTACATTGGGGAAAGCACAATGTTTTGTGTTTACAAAAAGAGTTATAATTTTTAATACGTTGGTACAATTTTTTTTCAAATACTTTAATTCTTACTTTTTACAGATGAAGAAACTGAAGATTTAATTGTATACAGTGGCACAGACCCAGGCCAGCTTAGGCACCGACATGTGCCCAATGTTAGAGTGACAAGATAATATGAAAATGGCTGCCACTGATAAATGGGACATCCCCCCCCCCCAGGTTCCTATGCAGACCAACCTACTGTTTGGATTAATTTCTAACCAAATGTCTTGCTGCCCAGGGTCCTTGATAGACATCTTGTTTTTCTTCTTTTCCCCTTCTTTCCTCCTTTTCAATATCAAACATGCACTCAAGATTTCCCATTCCTGTCTTTCCCCCTTTCTGTGTTGTACAATCACACAAGGCTTTCCCACTATTAACCTTTTTCCTCACTTACAGAAGTGACAAAGTACAAAAACTTTGCTTTGCCTAAATTCAGGGCTCAGACTTTGGATACTTCACCTCTGAGCTGGCAGGCAAAAATAAAATTCTCCTGTCCCTCTAAGTTGTCCCAGTGCCACTTGGTTTTTCTTCATTTAGGTTGAGTCTGTTTCTGTAACACTAAAAATGCCCCACATATAGTAGGTGTGCTATAAACAGTTGTTGGATGGATGGATGGATGGATGGATGGATGGATGGATGGATGGATGGATGGATGGATGGATGGATGGATGGATGGATGGGAACCACGGAAAACACTAAGTTAGCCAGCATTACACACACTGACATCTTTGTTGCAAGACTGTCCCAATCCCAAACTAGGTGGTCTTTCTGCCCTACAGTGGTGGGTAATTAAAAGCATGAACTCTGGAGCCAGACTTCTGGGTTCCTATGTCAGCCCTGCCACATACTAGCTGTGTGAGTCTGAGTGGGTTATGTAACATCCTGAACCTCAGTCTCTTCTTCCATAAAATGAGGGTAATTATAGTCAACTCCCATAGAGTGTTTATGAGCATAAAGTAAGGAAACACATGGGAAGTATTTAGAAAGTGCCCAGTATACCAATCTGTTTGATATACAATGGCCATTATTACTTTACCACAAATGATAAGATGGGACTTAGTGACCTTATTTCCTAATGGTTCAGCATTGTCTTTTGTGTTGTTGGTATGTCCTTTGCAAAATTAGCCTGAAATAAAACCTTGAAGCACTACTTATAAAAGATACTTGAGATTTGTTTTCCAGAGCTTAAATTAAACCTAACAACTACAAAAGATTCAAGTCAAAAAGAACAATGAGTCAGTCTTAGGGGGGAGGCCTTATGTTACTCATCCTCCTCACACTTATGTTACTTTATGCCCTATAAAACTGAGGAGAAGTGGTAGGATTGTGGTCCAGAGCAGAGATGTGAGTTCTTAACTGCCTATACTTAAATCCTGATTTCTCCTTTTATTTACCATGCAAGGTAAGCATCTTTGGAAGTCCATACTTGTGAAGCTTCTGCTCAAGTCTCTTTAGAGGGTTCTTTAAGGTGCTCTGAACAAGAACCCTTTATTGATTATAAGAGTGACAGATATTTTCTATGATTTTGTGTTTGCCTTTCCCTTTCTTACCAGTGAATTTTGATAAACATGGATTCTTCACTATGTTGTAATCCACTTTATCAGTATTTTTCTTGTGGTTGGTGTTTTCCATGACTGGTAAGTCCTTATGAGAGGAGTTCCTAAAGAAGTATGAGCAGAGCTGAAAAATACAAGCTTTCCAGGTGAGGAGAGTTGTATGTGTCAAGGCAAGGATGCATTCTTCAGTTTGGGCTGGACTGACTGGTGTAAAAAGTTCAGATAGGTCAGTGTGGGAGAGAGGTTAGCCAGAGCAGAGACTAGACAGTCGGACCTTAAAGCCAGGTCACATGTTCTCTGTGTTCTGGACAATGAGGTGCTCTGGTAGCCTGTTTATTTTCACCCTACTCAGATGTTCCTTCTTTCTCTCCTTCAGAAGTTTTAGTAGGCCCTGACCAGATCTTGACCTCACGCAGGCATCTTCAACAAAAGACAGTGAAGCTTGACACAGTGAGCTTTGTTTATTTAACAAACCAAGAGCCTGAACTATTTAATCCAATAGGTTTTCATGAGCATCCAAGAACAAGAATGATAAATATTTATTAGGAATATGTACAAAGTTCCAAGTCCTATTATTAATCAGGGGGTGAGAGGGCTAGGGACCTAAGATATAAGACTGATAGGACACAGTTACTACTACCACTACTGCTACTACTACTACTACTGCTGCTGATGCTACTATTACTGCTACTATTAATTGTTATTTGCCCAGCACTATCTGGGATGTTATGTGACACCTTATATGAGACCTCTTCATGACCTGCATCTTATTGTCACCTTTGCCACTGAAAAGCCACATAACCTTGGGCAAGACAACTTCTCTGCTTCAGCTTCCTTACCTAAAAATGCAAATATTATATGTATATTATATGTATAATATTGTTGTCAAGGTTAAATGGGACAGGAGACTTAGAAAAGAGGCTACTACCAAAAAACATGTTCAATAAATACTATTATTAAACATCCATGTTATTTATGTGGCTAAAACAGTCTCTTCACCAAAAACATACTCTCTATAAACCTTCCATCTAACATTTTCAGATGCTAGATCTGAGAAAGACCTGACCTTGCATGCAGGACTGCTTCTGCAGTGTACAAAAAAGAACAAGGTTGAAGGGGTACAGTGGCCTTGTCCACAATTTTATAGATTTGCTAATAAGAGTCCCAAGATTAGATTAGTTTCTGAACCCCAATCTCCAAAATGCTATCTCACTCTGATAGATGCATAAATCACTATGCTGGCTCTTCTCAAAATTTACTTGTATTTTAGCAACTCCTGCAAAAAAAAAAAATATATAAGAACCGACAGGCATATCAACACCACACTACCATGGAAAATTGTATGAAGAAATTATTCTGAGGCAGTGATCTTTCACTGTCCCACTTGATCCCTAGAGTCTATGAAAGAACACAATAATGTCTGTCTTAGCTGTTCTTCATGAATTTCCTGAACAAAAGCATAGTATAAACAATTCCTTCAATTTTTCACATCAATATTACTCCAGTTATAGTGAAGAGCAAATCAAAACTCAAAGTAGTTAAATAACATGTGCAAGACTACAGTGTATTAACAGTAAGATTGAAATTTCAACCAGTCTATCTCTGTCTAGCATTCATACTTCTAACCATTATATCATAATGTCTTATGAGCACAAGAGGGAAAAATTCTTATGGTCCAGTTCAAGTTTGGATGTCACCAACATCTATATATATATTTAAATTTCTTTTTCTTGGTTTTAATTGTATGAATGATAGTAATCAGATACAGTGACATTGATATACTAGTGGTACTATAAATCTGTGTGTATGAATGTGTGCGGGGGTGTGAGCCTGTTTGTTACTATACATGTATTGGTGTTCCACATATTTTACTTTCAAAACTCCCACAACATGAAATTATATGAAATCCTCTTTGGGTGGTGGGTTGGTGGTTAGTTAAATCATTTCAAGATCTCTCTACCCACACAAGCACAAATATTCTACTATAAAGCAGAGCATCTATCTTTGAAACCCTCTTACACTGCTATAAAATCTTATTTCTAGACGTTCGCAGTTTACAGAACCAAACCTGGAGAGCTTTGAAACTTGGAGGTTTATAATAACAGTTCCACAGTCTCAGTCTCCTTGGTAAGTGCAAATGAAGAATTGTTGGTACTAGTTGGGAATAACGAAATCAAATTAACAAATTGCACTAAAGTTTTTAGCATTTGACTTCAGGTGCATAGAGTTGAGTTCTCAAGGTTATGAGGTGTTGTACTGACATCTAGCAAAGTAGTAAGTCATTTAACTTGTGGACTTCCTTACGTATTAATTTTTTTTTTTTAAGTTTCATTTGTCATCTCTTGACAAGCAGGTCAAAATCCACAAAGAATAGGAAATCTCCACTAAATAGATAAGGAGCCTGAAAGAGTTGAATGACTGAGACTCAGGAAATCAAAGACCTTCAAAACTGGAAAGAATTCATTGGTTGACAACATGGATGGAATTAGAAAAACTCATATTAGCAGAAATAAGTCAAAAAGAAAAAAAAGAAATACAAGATGGTCTCACTTATATGAAGGATATAGGGGAAAACAAACAAATGAATAAGAAAAAATAAAACAACCAATGGGACTGAACAATGGAGCAAGAGAGAAGGAGGGGGAAGAAGGTAGAGGAGGTGAAGAGCACAAAAGATCAGGATGGTTAACAGTTGTTAGTGAAGTGGGAAAGCCCCGGGGTACACAATAATGCAATAATGTAATATAAATATAAATATACCTATATATGCAAGTTTTAAAAAATTTAAATTAAAAAAAAGACAGGGTTACTAGGGAATGAAGAAAGAAAAAGAGAGCCATCTGCATAGCGCCAGGCAGGCAGGAGAGCTGCTTCTCCCCAGCGTAGAAATTGTACTGACACACAGACACCACCACAGGTCACATGAGGCTAAAGCTCAAAGCTCCTGGATTTGCCAAGAGTACCCTGAATGTTCCAAAGAGGACCCAAAAATGCCTTTTCCTCCTTTCACGTGAAACAGCTAATAAGATGATTCAGGGCAGAGGAGCAGAGTTCCACACACAATCCATGACTCCCTTCAGTGTGAATAGTGCTGTGCCTGGAACATTCCTATTCTACCACCTCATCATCTCTGCATGGTTGCTTGGTGCCTGATGGTTTTAAGTGTCTTAATTAATAAAAATAGAAGGACAAAATGATCTGGTGAATGACCTTTGTCATTAGAGAAAAAAGCAAATCTGGGAATGAGCAAAAAAAAAAAAAAAGAAAGAAACAAGAGACTTTCAATCAACTCACAATTGTAAAACTGCAAATGTTATAAAATCATTAACCGAATTGCAGTTTAAGACCATAGAAATGAGATTTTTTTAACCTTACATACATCTCAGAAAAACCTTTTGTTTGTGTCAGGACTGAGCACAGCACAGGTTAAACCAGCTGCTGCTATTACCAGGTAGCAGTAATTTTTTTTAAGAAATTTTACTGAGATAACAGTGGTCTGTGACTTGATATACGTTGCTGATATACACATTGTAATTCTACATCTGTATATACTGCATCGATGTCATTCTCCAAAGCCTGATTTCCACACATAACTGACCCCTTTATACATTTCATCCACCCAACTCTCTTCCCCTCTGGGACCACCAATTCCTCCCCCACCCTCACTCTCTTTATCTAAGAGTTTTGTTTTGATTTGATTTTGTTTGGTCATTTGCTTTGATTCTTTATCTTCCACCTATGAGTGAAATCAAACAATATTTGTCTTTCTCTTTCTGATTTATTTCGCTGAGCTAATGCCCATGAGGTTCATCCATGGTGTTGGAAATGACAGTCACTTTCTCAGGGTGACCCAGCCAAAGGGAACCAAGGCTCAAGTCTCAAGCTGGGTTTCAACCGACCTTTTGACTCCAGAGCAATGTTCTCTCCATTCTACTTCACTCCAGTGCAGAAATAAACAGAATCCAATGCTCTCGTTGGTGAGGACACAAGACTCTGCTGCCAAAAAGGGCCAGACTACAGTCCCTAACAACAGTCAGCAGGACCTTGGCTGAACCAAGAGTTGGATTTGTGTTTTCTCAGAAGCATATAGCTTTGCAGTTTCAATTTCATGAGACTGTGTTCATAGAAAAGACTGGAAGGTGTTCTGGTGACAGAACTGTGTCTCCTCAAAATATGACCTTTACTGACTTGAGGTTTCACCAACTACAGTCCCCTCTTCCTTGTAAGTTATCCGAAATGATGATTTATTTTCTATAAATTAATAATTTCTTTAAAAGCCCTCTTCCTAAGCACCAACACATAAGGTATAACTATATGCAATGGGAGAGGTGATGAAGTTGTCTTTAGCATGGGCATCTAAGGCAAAAGCTGAGGGACTCAAACTAATACTCAGAAGATGGGGGGAGTGGTTTCAGAAGTAGGGTACATTCTCAAAGTTCTGAAATCACTGACTTTCCCCAGAATTCATAACCTCCCATATTTGCTTCTGTTTGGTTCTCAGGACTGAGGGCTGCCTGGGAGATGCTGTTAAGTTCCAAGAAGCTAAATAAAAAGATTGTGTGGGTGAGTCATCTAAATTGAAGAGTGCAGCAAAATCAGCCAGGAGAAACAGGCAGGAGAAGAAACTCAGAGGCCTTCGTGGGTTGCTCGCACCTGTTGATGTAGGAGAGGACCCTCAATGCTTCCTTTCTCCCTGAGTTATTCACAACAATGAGAACCCCACTAGGGTCCAGAGCTGAGGGGCCTGGAAAACTTGATTGTGATTTCCCCATGAAGGGAGCCCAGAAAAGAATAGCCAGTCAGCCAGGACACATTAACAAATAAATTATTGATTGAATGCCAATGAGGTACAAGGCAATCTGGTAATAAGAGGTCCTTGTCTTTTTGTTGAAATCCATTCTATTAACTAGCAGAGTTGTACAGAGCAAACTCTCAATGACTTCAGAGCCTTCAGAGCACAGTTTGGAAGTGGCTTCCCTCTGGGGTAAAAAGGTTCCTGGCTGAGTTCCTGGAGAAGAAAATAAAAAGGCAAATGTTTGAAGGAAGAGGAATCTTTGTCCTCAACACATTGTGGGCCTGGATCACAGTTGAATGATTGTCATTTTTCCTGCTGCCTGGGAACCAGCTCCAGCTGGAGCTGGAGCTGCCCAAACTGCCCAGGTTGCTGGGATAATATTGTTTTTGGTTCCTTGTCTGTAACTGGCAAAATCCCCTTGAGCACAGAGGAAACACTATTTCCTTTTGACCAGATTAAACCTTTTTATTTCTCACCAGAAGGAAACTGACTTTTGCCTTTGTTCAGAAACTAGGGAGCTGGAGAGAAGAGATCATAGGGACTAGCAAGAGCCAGAGGTTTAAGAGCATGGGTCCTGGGCTCTATTTTAAGCATCTACTTTCCAGTGTGACTATGCAGGTTATTTAACCTTAGCGAGCCTCCCTCTGCCATCTACAGTAGGCAGTAGATATTTGTCTATCTTCTAGGATTTTTGAGCCTTAGAGAACTTTTAAAAATATTTTAAAATATTGCACATAATGCACCTGGTATTGTGACTAACATAATACATGATAAGTATTATTACTATATTTCCAAAATATATTACTATATTTAAAAAAAACAGGCAGCAATAATGATGCTTTACCTAGGGAACTAAGTTTTGGCTAAATGAGAAACAGAAATGACTGCTTTTCCTTCCATGCAGTCATCAAACATCAGTGGAGAACCTGCTATGTGTTTAAGTAAGTTAGGCTCTGGATATAGAAAGAGAATAGCATATCTTCTCATTCTTAAGGATTTCACTGTCCAGTAAGGGGATAGTATTATATGAACTAATAAGAATGGTGGTGTGACAAGTATTATGGCAGAAAATGCTGTGTGAGCGGAAGGAGGGCGCAATTAATTCACTTGGCTGGAAATGGGCAGTGTGAGTCAGCATGGAATTACTGGATAAGCTGTTCTGCCCATTTCTGCATGTGACTTGGGGCATGTGATCAGGAGTGAGGCATAACAAGTGCTCTGTGAGCTGGTAGACCAGATAAAGAAGAGGTGGAAATCATGCTTGTTTATTCACATGTATTCATGTGTGCACACACTCACTCCATGCACTGACACATATAACATCCCAGCATACAGACACTTACACACATACTGCAAACCGCTTGAACACATACATTCCAGCCAATGCAATTGTACACATAAAATATTCCTACTCGAGTGCACACATGTTTTTTAACTCACTCTTCTGCACACACATCTAGTTCAACACACATATAATGCATATATTTGACTTCATCATGCGCACACATTACAAACAAACCCTAGGTGATGTCTGCTCCTTCTACTGCTAAGCTAGTGTGGGCTCCTCCCTGCTTTGTACAACAATAATTGAATGCCTTCCAGCCTATAAACTCCAGTTCCTTCCAAATGCTCAGTTGCCTTATGTCAGTGCTCATGTCTTCGGTTTCCTTTCCATCCCAGCCTCTGTTCTGTAAAGGGAAATTCTAAAATCCAAACTCATGAGGTGTCTTTCCTCATAAAGCATACTCTACTCACCACCTCTCCACTCTCACTTCCCATGCTCATGCCCAAATAGCTCTAGTTTTCTTGCCTCCTGGACTTTGCATTTCCATGTCTAGTCATCCATTTATTGAATATTAGCTAAGTTCCTACTACTACACATCTTTGAGCCAGGTACATGCTCTTTTGAAACACAGGTTCAAAAAGGTCAAAGCATATTTCCCTGACAAGCCCAGATTTTTTCCAGCCTCCAGACATTTTCTCATCTTTTCCTTTGACTGGAAGACTCACCACCAATGACATGATTGCAACCTCTCCTTGTCATCAGCTCCAGTTGACCACATGTCTTCTGTGGTTCCCATCTACTCTGTAGTGAATGGCATACCCACACCAGCATCCCTTTCTTCAGCTCATTGGTTTACATGCAACTAATCTCCCCTTAAGGCCACTATCTAAGAATTATTCCATATCCTTAGTGTTCAGAGTGGATCTTGACCTCTAGACACTATTAAGAAGAGCATGCTGAGTGCAGCATCATTTCCAGTCCATTCCTGATTGTGGCAACGTGGTTGTGCACTATTTATTCCTCAAAGTTCAAGTGGTTCTAAAGAAAATATGCTTTGTGGAGTTTTACAGCATTGATATCAGCTGATTTAATAGCAAGTACAATGTAACTATCAAATAATAGATCATTTCATAAGGTGCTCTTTACCAGTGAAATTTTATACTAGTAGTAGCAAATCCAGACTTCTGATAAATTACATGTTCAAAAAACCTTGAAAAATAAAAGGGAGGTCATAGAAATAGAAAGTAGACTGGAGATGACCAGTGTTTAGCGGGAGAAAACTGGAGAATTACTGCTTAGAGGGGACGGTGTTTCACTTTATAAGATGAAAAGAACCCTGGAGATGGATGTGGGGATGCCTACACATTAAAAATATGTTGATACTAATCAACTGAATGCTTACAAATAGTTAAGATGGAATTTTCATGTTAGGTGAGTTTTACCCTAATAACAAATGGGGCCTGAGGAAAGAGTATTTGTTGATGAAATAGTAGAGCAAAAGGGGCACTCCCCTCTTGTCAAAAGACAAATGTTTTACTTTATTCTTTTTGTTACCTCTAAAACCTAATTAATCTAGCTTGCAATGATTAATTCCTAGGAGTCAGAGAGCCCGTTAGTCATTCATTCATTTCCCAACATTACCGAACACTGAATATGTTTCAGCTTCTGTTAAAACCTGGAAAATCTAACAAGGAAACAAGAACTCACAAATTACTATCCTAGTGCATTAACAACCTGTTGGAGGACATAATTGCAAATGCTGATTAAAAAAAAAAAATGAAGGGCACACAACAATTGAGATTAAGAAGGAAATCTTCAGATAGGAAAAACTTCCCTGAAAATGTGAAAGGTGAGAACTGAAATCAGGGGAAGAAAGATTAGGAGAGGAAGCAGGTTGGTTGCTCTAAGCAAATAAAATAACTTACATGAAATTACTGAAATAGGAAATAGCTTGGCCTTGTCAAGTCATCCAAAAGAATCCAGAGTGTCTGGATTTGAGAAGACCAAAGGGAGTGCAGATAACCACACAACTAAAATAGATGTGCTACCTAAGTTCTGCAAGGAAGCAGGCTGTGTTGGGGGGGGAGGGGCGGTGGGCTGTGCCACAGATGCCCCTTGGTTTGCCTCCACTGCTGTTAGCACTCACCAGGAATAAGGAAATCAAGATGATTCTCAATCACAGATACAGAAGGATAAATGGCACTACAAGCACATGACCCCCAGGCAGGACTCAGAAAGAGCATAGAGAGAACCATCGAGCACTGGACTGTGAGGCCAAACATAGAAGACAGAATTACACCTACGACATCACTGTGGAGCTGGGACGGACCAAAATCCTGGTGCAGAGATATCGTCAGTAAAGGCATTGCACTCCCCCTTTGCACAGAGGGAGGAAGGCTGCAGAATGGCAGCAGCCCCACAACAGAGCTGCAAAGGAGGAGACCAGGAGACCTGCCATCTGCTGATAGCTGTCCCATCAAGGTGCTGTTCTACTGAAATGAAAGGTTTCCCAAAGCCAAAACCTGAAACATGACATGAAGAAGAAACAAAATAGGACAGAAAACAATGGAGATGACAGCCACCAAGAAGCAGGGAGCATTGAAACAAGCCAACGCCTCTTGACCTGGCCTACAAAGGCAAAAGCAGTACTAGAAAGCTAAGTATCACTGTCTTCCATGTCCCAAGAAACCATACTGTCAACCAGGACAAGGACATAGCCCCAGAAAGGCCAAAAACAGAGGGCTAATCATGGACAAGCAACAATAAGAAAGGAGGCAGAGAGATGGGGGTGAAGTGGGGGAAGGGTGCATTCCCAGGGGATTTACAATCATATATTGAAAAAAATCCAAAAATGAAATTAAAAAATTAAAATAAAATAACATGTGCTATGGAGCCTCCAAATCCCTTTGTTGAATCCCTAACTTCTAATGTGACTATGTTTGGGGACAGGACCTGTAAGCAGGTAATTAAGCTTCAATAAGGTCATGAAGATGAAGATTTGATTTGATAGGATTAGTGTTATAACAAGAAGCCCCAAAGGCAGGGAGCACTCTCATACATCGTTAGTGATAGACAGCCAGACAGACAGACAGACAGACAGTCAGACAATCAACAACCCATACAAAAATAAGATGACAAGTTCCATGAACCTAAAATGCCTCATCTTTTAATACGTCACAAGAGAAGCAAAAAGACAGTGTTGCCCTAACCTAAATTCCTCCCTCTCCTATGATTGATTAAGCATTGGTGTCCCCTTTAGATATTTCTCTTCTAGATGAAGGAGTTCTCCCCTGTCCTGACATGAGCATTAAGTTCAAATTAAACAGAGGAAGGTCAGGCTCCCAGGTTATCTCTGAACCAGGGTCCCTATGTGAAAACGCCCACTGCTCCTTCCTTCCATGCACAAACTTTTTAATGATACATTGATTTCTTTTTTGGAATCTGGAAGTATGTTTGAGCTGATTGCAATATCTACAAAATTAATGTCTTTATATCTAATTACAGAACCAAAATGGGCAATTAGAACCCATAATTAAAGGATGTAGGTAATGATGAAATTACAGTGTGCAGTGATTCAGGAGGAAAATATCCTAATTATACTCTGTGAACCTGAAATCCCTGGCACTACCTCACATGACTATTTTCATCACAGAAGTCATTCACATGAGCTCATCCCAGAGGTTTGCCATGTCTCTTGGTGAATCTGTTCCACAGGGACAGAGTTCCTAAGGATATGCCCCCTGGTAACTCTCACTAGTTTTCAACCCTCTTCAGAATTATTGTTCCACTAAAAATAAATTATATTTCATGGTTAACTGAGAGAAATCTATTCTCTATACAGTCTTGAAAAATTAAATTTTCAGCATCCCACAATGGGTAAAATGTGGTAAGCCTTTTTCAGTTGGAAACATTACTAGAACACTGGGTCAGTTAATTAAAAAAAAAAGAAGATAGTACACATGCATCTATAGGAATGTGCATATTGTTTCATATATATGTACATGCATATAGTTTATATATATATATATATATATATATAGGGATATATGCATATGTGTGCATAGTTGTGCTTTACACGTATATATACGTGTGTTATATTGTGCAATACATGGACATGTATCTGTATATTTGGATGTGTATTTGGGTGTGTGTCTATCCACATATACATATGGGCATGCATACACATGTGCATATGCATATCAATATATATGCACATATCCACGTTGCCTATTTACACATATTCACGTAGTTTTAGAGAACTGTGAAGATAAAGAAGCATACCTTGTATTATATAGTTCATGCAGAACCAGCCACTAGATTTTGGACTACTTTACAAACAATTCAGAAATATAATAGATACGGAGAGTTGGAAAAACAGAAAGTCAAGTTATAGGTGGGAAAACTTGAAGAAACAGCAGGCCTGAGGATCCACCTGGACACAGCGCTGTTGTTAACTCAGTTAATAGCTCGGCATAGAGGCTGACTTCCTTAATCCCAATCACAAGCCTGTGAGACAGATGTGAGCCCTACTTCTGAGAAAACAGCAGCACAATGTAGTAAAGATTTGTCCATGGGCACCAGATGATAAGAGGTGATAAGTGACAGAATTGGGTTTAGAACCGTGATACCTAGTTGCAGAACCAGCAGGGAACTACGGATGGCTCTTGAGCATCAGAGGGAGACACAGTACTACCAAGACTACATGCTCAGGTAGCTAAAGGCAGGATGGACTGACATGGTGAAAGACCTGCCAATGTGGAGACAGACTGTGAGGGGCAATGGTGATCACTAAGAATAGTGGTCAATGCTACTGACTGGCCATGGAGATTCAAATACATGGACAGGAGAGATGAGAAACCTACTGGGGATACCATGTGAAAGCCAAAGGGTTGACAGGGGTGATTGAAAATGTAGATCTTTAAAGATGTGATGAAGTTATTCAAGGCAGAAAAGGGAGAGGATAGGATGGGAAAGCTGAGTTTTTTCACAGATGTTGTACCTATGAAATGTTTGAAGGCATCCACAAGGGGTATCTATAAGTAGCTGAAGACTCAAGAGAATTTGGGCAATGGTTGGGTCAGAGAGTCTGATGAGAATTTGGGAAATGGTTGGGTCAGAGAGGCTGATGAGAGAGGGATTCTTAAGAAGCAAAAGCCCCATGCATTTTATGGCTTGAGATCGTGGCTTGAGACTGTGCTTGAGAAGATAGAGGACAGCAAAAGAGAGTCCAAAGTGATACAAAGAGAGTCAGAAATGACACCGAGAGGACCAGTATTAATAGTCAGTCCTCTTTTCCCAGAGGTTATCCAACCTAGGACTAACCTACTTCTCCCTCTTACATGCCCCCCAAACTTTTTATTTTCCCTATTGGAAGTAATGTTAGTTTACAACACTGTTCAAAATTTAAATGTATAAGATCACAGCCTTAAGGTGTACATTATCACACCATATCCCCATGCCACACTCTTGGGATACAGACCCTCAGTAAATACTAATGACATGACATGATCTTTATTACCCACAGATAGTGTCCATCAATGAGTACAAAGGGGACAGGCTGCATTTCTCTTGTTCGTTGCTAAATCCTGAAAACCTACTTCTTAGCCTGGCTCTATAGGAATAGTCCTGAATAATGAAGGATTGAGGGAAGAATTGGAGATTCTGAGTTGGTGAGATCTTAGTAATAGCAGAAGGAACTCTTTCTCAGTCCACTACCTCTTCTTCCCCCATCACTGCCCATACTTTCTCAGGAGCAGCCCCCACACGACACGTTCACATGTTACAGCACATGTGTGTGCTGACAGCGTTTTGAGAGGCCAAGCCACAACCACTTTCCCCTAGCAGACCACACCCCTCATTTACTGTGAACCTCCTGGCACTAGACTAAAAGATCAAATCCAGCATTTCAACCACTATAACAAGCATAAAATGTCTACTAGGGCCAGAGGAGAGAATATCATCCTACCCGCTGGCCTCATACAACTTGTACCAGAATCAAATCACTGAAATTAGTATTCCTGCTCCTTGGTTAACATAACCACTTGCTACTGGCAAATCAAAGAGAAGCCACTTACCCTTCCAGACCATGTGAGCCTTTATATACCAGCTTCTCAGGGTTTGCATTTAGTTAAAGCTACTGAAATCAGAGGCAGAAGCAAAGTCAAATTCAGTCAACATCACTCAAAGCCTGCATGAGATTAGCCATGCCATTGAGGCCCAAGAGGAAACCAGGGGGCAAAACACTCTGGAAATGTTGGGATCATGGCCCTTCTGATGTGTCATTTTGGCCTAGTCTCTAGTTCCCCATTATTTGAACACTAATGGAATTGTCACCAGAAAAGTGTTTTGTAGATGTGATTCAAATACGTAATCAGTGCTTGCTTTGGCAGCACGTGTTCTAAAACTGGACTGATAGAGAGAAGACTAGAAGACCCCTGTGCAGGAAGGATCTGCAATTCCACGAAGCATAGACCAAAAAAAGTAGATAAAGAATACAAATCTGCAGTTACTTGACTTTATGGAAGAGATTATTCTACTGGGTGAAGTTAGATCAATTCAAGGCTTTTTCAAGCAGAACTAAGAATTCCCTGCAGAAGTGGACAACAGCTATAGACCTGGGCCCAGAGTTTTAGCCCACCCCACGGATTTTGGACTTCCTGAGGAAACTTCCACCATTGCCAAAGCCAAGCCCTTGCTCAAACATTTTAATCAATTATCTATTAAATGCCAAGATAGTACCATCGTTTCAAAGTGGCAATGAGTATGTACAGCATTTTGATATAACTGCTCTAATTATAATGTAATGTTAAAAAGACCTTTGATTTTTATTAATTAGAAAAGATGCTAAAGTTGGTTAGTGTTAGAAAAAATAAAAATGTTTATTTTTTTTTTCCCCAGGCAAGGTCATAGACAACCCCTACAAAGTCTGCCTACAGACTTCATGGGTGAATCTCAGGTGTAAGAATCATTATGTTAGTCCATTCTCTTATCTGTAGCCAAGTTTATACTTAAAGCTATTAAGAAAATGCTGGGGATTTAACTAAACTTGACATTTAACTGTAATGGAAAATATCACCCACCCTTTTACTGACCTAAATTAGTGACCTAATTCACACTCCAGGACTTTTATCTTTAGACACCATCTAACATTACGTAATCATTTGAATTATACTCATTTTTTAGGTTATTATAAGGGATTAAATTGAATTAGACTAAAATGAATTCAATTTTACCTTTCTTCCATTAAAAATGCTTACAGAACAAATAATTTATATCAATGAAATTATAGGGAGAACTTTAACCTTTTAAGAAAAGCAAACTATTTTTAGGCGCAAAAAAAGTATTAGTTTTTAATGTATGTATGAACAAGAAAAATGTTCAGGACAATTTCTTTTGGTTCATTAAATCAAGAGCTCCAGCTCTGCTCTTGCTCACCACACTGCCTGGTGTTACTACACTCTCACCAGAAATAACCCAGGCACAGAAGATGTAACGATCTGTGACCCAGAAGCAGAAAAACTATGTAAGACACTACAAACACAAGGAAGAGGATTGCCATTCCTCGGGAAAAGTAATTAATTCTGTGAATGATATAATACACAAAGGGATCCATTCTTAGTAAGAACTTAATAAATGTTAACTTTATTGTTGAATTATAACTTGATAAAACACACTGATAATACAGCTAGTATATATTTCTGATACAACTGATATGACTAAATGTGTTAGTATTAATAGTATTTGCATACTAAAATTACTAGGATTACTGATACAACTAATTGTACCTATACTTTAAGCAAACATGTTTATAAGAATGTTCTCTAAAATAAAGACATGTTCATGTTTTGGAACTTGACTGGGATGTGTCTAAAAAGTGAGAGCAAACAGATTTGATTTCCTTTCACATCTCAATTTGCTTAAAATTCAAATAACCTGCATGTTCCACAGCCTTTGAGCAGACTCTGAAGCATAACAGCCATATTTCATGAAAGTCAGGAAGTCAATTCTGGCAAAAGACATTTATTTCCTCTAGCTTGTGAATTTATGTGAAAAAATCTCTAAAAAAAATGATTGCAATCAGTTATGATAGAAATACATGAGCAAAAGGCTTGTGTTGTGAATAATAAAATGTTAATAAAATATTAAATAACTTAACAAAAATAGTTTGTGGTCTCAATTATTTTTAATATTTGAAATTAGAAATATCTTTCATAATCTTACACCTATTTGTCAGCCAGTCCATCCACAGAAGCTACCACCTGCATCCCTAGAACTGAACTTTTACCTAAATATTTCCAAGATATGTAAATCCTGGCAGGGGTCAGTTCCTGTTTCTGCTGTCAAATTCTTGTGAATAGGTGGTAAACAGTTTCTGGCACATCTAAGTGAAATTCCCCATTTCATATTGTGGTGGGGGCCCCAGGAAGCTACATTGATGTCCCAGCTCCTGGTACCTATGAACTCATCTGGAAATTTAGCCTTTCCAGAGGTAAGAAGAGGTCACCCTAGAGCAGACATCACCCCCAGAACATTTTAGAAACAGGAGAGGGAGCTTCAGGAGCTGCCAGAAGTGAGAAGAAGCAAATAGGACATTTCACTAGAGTTTTCAGCAGCTCGTGGCCCATGGACACCTCAATCTTGGAGTTCTAGAACTGTGAGACAATACACTTCTCTTGCCTGGAGCCACCCAGTTTGTGGAATTTGGTTAAGACAGAGCCAGGAAGCTAACAGAAACCATTCAATTCATGGATCTGTTTCTTCAGAAATAATTTTCCATAAATCATAAACTAAGGTTGATTGCATAGCAGCTATATGCTTAGCCAGGGTTTCCTCACACCAATGAAGTCATGCCAAGTACCCTGTTTGCTGTACGTACCTCACAGGGAGGGGTTCACCAATAAATTTTAATTACCAACAGGTTGTCAGCCCGCGGGCTATGATATGCCAACTTCAGTCTTTTATTAGTATATTAATATATTCCTTATCTTGAACTTTGCTGTGTTTGGTACACCTGTAAAGTTTTTACCAGAGGTATGTCCCTCACCATATCTTTTAGTTTGCATTTTTCCAGGCTGAATTGTTCTCCTTCCTGCCAGCCTCTTAGTGTTCTAGAAGACTGTGTAATAATTCTTAGTCTCCAGTGACTTTGACAACTGAGTGCATCTGTGAATTTAAATAACACAGCTGATATTTCCTTCAGATAATTGAGGAAATGTCAATTAAGGCCAATTCTAACCAGATGCCGACAGGCCCTCTCAGACACTTTGCCGGGGTGTGTCATTTTGGAACTCTGCACATTTGGATACCACACTAAGAACACTGAAAAAGAAGTGGTTAACTAGATAAGAAGTTATTTTATACCAGTCTTTCATATACTACTGACATGTTCCAAAAAATCTGTCCTCTAAAGGTGCTTGACCTTGAGCTTTTTTGTATTTTCTGTGTTTTTCCAATATAATTTAATGTGGCTCACTGAACCATTCTTCCCTTCCTGCCTGCTGTGACTGTTGCCAGGTCCAGTGGTTTTTGGAGCACGAAAAGAGTCACCCTGGACTTGGATTCAAGTCACTCGGAAATGTTGACTTTGTCACTATCCAGCTGTGTGGTCTCTGGGCAAGCGGTTCCTTTCCACCCTTGGTTTCTTCATTTGCAAGATGGAATTAGGTATCTACCTTCCTTCTCGCAGTAGTGATGAATCGAGAGCATAATAAAAGTTTAAATACCCTGTTACTAGTAAGTGCTAACACAAAAGTTATAAATGTATAAGTACAGGGAAGTTCACTGCAATATTGCTTGTAATCACAAAACATTGGATTTGCAGGACTAAGTACATATGGTATGCACAAATGGTAAATAATTCTGCTACCATGTAAAAATAATTGACTTAGAGATAATAGATAATTGATAGGCAGGAAATAGGACAGTTCCATGTGTTTTTGTTTGTGTTTTCATAGATCTATGCAACACCAGAATAATATCAAATAGGTAAAACTTCAAACTTCAAATGCTAAAAAATATAAAAGGTAGTTGTTGGAAAAGTATAAGAGATGACTAGAGGGAAATACTTTTTTTTATACTTAAATGATAAGATTCTGACTTATATTGACTTATTGATTTCCAGGTTTTTTAGCTGTAAAATATTTAAAGGAAAATGTGCTACATAAATACCTGCTTAATTGCCACTGACCACTGACAGTTTTGCATCAAATCCCTTAAGGTCCACATTTTCAATCACTAACCACCACTGTCACCAACATCCAGGCCCATACTTCCCATAATTGGTAGAATTCAACCCACAGTAACCAAGGGGCTTGCCCAAGGTTACGAAACCAGTGAGTTAGACCAACAGCCCCTCACCCACTCTTACTAACCACCTTGTGTGTCTCTTTCATAGTTCTCACCACTCCTATTGCCTTTGAGCGTACTGTTTTGCTCCTTCACTCCACTAATTCTTACTATGATGGTTAGCACTGTTCTTAGTTCCAAAAAGAGTGGCAAAGATGAGCGAGGCAAGATTTTTGCTCTTAAGCAGTTCATAGTCTCTTGTACTATTAATAAGAAACAGAAGGAAGAAGAAAGCTCAGAGGGCAGAGGATAAACAGTGGGGAACTGTCAATCTATCCCGACTAACCTTGTGAAGCTGAGTCAGAAAGGCATTCCTCTCCCTCTGGAAGTGCCCTTTGTACTGGAACATGGCAAAAATGCACAATATTTTGGTGTAGCCTCCTTTTCCCAACCAGTCCCTTCCATTATTTTCACCCAGCATGGACACATGGGTAATGGAGAGAAAGGAGTGGAGTCATGAATTTGTAAAATATGGGGGAAAAGGAAGGGAGAAGTCAGACAGGAATGGAAGGCCAAAGCTTCAGAAAGTGGAACTACTTTCTGATAGATCCTGGAAAGTTTACATTTACATGCTGTATTTTGAAAGAAAAATAAAATTCCCAACTCAAAATAAATATTTGAAACAGAATTATTCTAGACATATCATCATGACTTTTATTCAGTTTTTTGGAAATACTATCATTTAATTGAATGTGAGGGTGATCTGGCTGTGACATCTGTTACCCCACTGATTGCTGGTGTTGATTTAGCTCTTTTGACACCTAGGCAGGCATCCTCTTCCTCTCTCACCAGTCAAGGGTGTATGAGTAGCTACTGCTTCCCTTCTAGAACCTCCAAACAAGTTATCAGAAATTGCTGCAATGTAAATAACCAACACATTTCCATATAAGGCAATCCTATAGGAGTTCTATTAGGTTATTTTAAAAAAGGATTTAGAAGTGTATCCATTCATTCTGAAAGTGCATAGATTTAGGGTTTTTCAAATGGAATTGAATTTTTATTCAAATGATAGTATTTTTTAACATATTTAATTTGTACCCTGGTTTGATGACAGACGATTCACAATAGTGGTCAGAGAGCAAACACACAGTCAGGGTTCACTGGAACCATGGGGACAGCATTAGGAGAAATAAAACATGGGGCACAAAGTGTGAGACTTGACAAGGGAAGCTGAGGAGGGAGCCCCAGAAACACAAAAAGGTTTAAAATGGGAAGTTGGAAATGCAGACGAGAACTGAGAGAGGTAAACTCTACTTGGAAAAGAAAATACATTTTGGGGATTAACAGGAAGCAGACTTGAAAAGATCAGTTAGGATTGGATTCTGAAAGACTCTAAATCCCAGACCAAGAAGTGTGGACCTCATTTTTTTCTGTGTAGGTAACAGACTACAACATATGTTTGAGCACAGTTCAATTTGCAAACATGCTGTTTTTGTTCCCAGGACCAGACTAACATGAAAGAGAGTTTAACCAAGCACAAGGAAAGAACTTTCCAAGAATGAAAAAAATCTCAGAATCCCAAGGGGAAAAAAAGGAAGCCTAAAGTTTTCATGCATATAGTCCACATGCTATATTCTCTCTGAAAACAATAATCTTTTACAATATCTTCCTTAGAAAAATCACATACCTTTTTAAGTCTTTTTCTGCCATAAAAGTAATGCTTGTGTCCTTATTTATTAACTTTCAATTGTATAAAAAAACAAAAATGTTCTCAAGCTTTCCTTAAAATCAAACATGATTAGTATGTTGGAATACTTTCATTTGAAATTTTTTTTGATACATTTTGGTGTCTTGATTTTATATCTGTAGTGCTTTGTGAATTCTAATTTCACTTAATATAAAACTATAGGTACCCTTCTGTATTATCCAAAATTCTCAAAACCATCATTTCATTGTCTTATAAAACCATATACTTAAAAACCATACCCTCAGTGATGACTGTTTACATTATTTCTACTTTTGTACCTAATGCTGATATCTTTGTGTATACATATCATTGCTTCAGTATAGTTCTTTAACACCTGTTCATAAAGGTGAAAATCTTACTTTAAAATAGCTTGTACTTCTTTTTATGACTATTCATACATATACTCATTTATGTCAAATTGATTTACAATTCAAGGGGCTTTATTATCAAAAGAGAATTAATAGATTTTTATTGAATAAAATTTGCATCTTTTGATTCTTTTTAATAACATTTTAATTACAAAAATATGTCATATTTGAAGAAAAGAAAATTCACCAAAAAATTACAACGTGGAGGGGGAAAGTTTACATGAAATTTAATCTCTACTCATCCAACCTGTTTGCATCCTTGCTTTCTCCTGTCTTCTAGGCAGTGCTATGTATCCCTCCCTTTACTGACAACTACAACACTCCTGTCCTCTTCCAGTCCCACAGAATCTGGGACATTATCAGTCCAGTGATTATTAAGGGGGATTCCATATTGTATTTCCTACTAAAGGGTCCAAGTTTACATGCAAAGATTTCTGCACCCTGACCAGGGTCTTTGGAAAGTAAAGTTTTGCAACAAAAAGATTAATGGTACTTTTCTGATCTTCATGGCCTGTGTGTTTCTCATTATCTTTCTTTGGAAGCAATCACTGGCTTTTGTTCCAAAGCCACAAGAGGCTGGCTATTGCTCTGCTCAGCCCAGGGAGACTTCGTTAGGGCTTGTACAGAAAGCCAAATCCCCTGCCTCCCCTAAAGCAAAGCTCCCTCTCCTCTCTCCTAGAAAAGTTCTGAATCTCCTACAAGTCCTTCCACCCCCAACGTCCTTTCCCTGCCAATCTTTCTTATTTGCTATAGCAAGATCAGGTCTTTCTGGAGCAAAATGCATATGGTCTTGTAACTCTGCTCAAACATCTGCAACAGGTCTTGTTACCTATATGGGAACAAGTCTCAATATTTTGCAAAGTATCAATAAATATTTATCATGGGCTTTTGACTGAGTGAGCAGTGAGCACCATGGGAGCTATACAATGAGCTCTGTGTCTAGCTCTAGAGCTAACACAGACACATGGAAAGCAAACTTTCAGACTCCAACTACCACCTCCCTTCCAATGCTCTGGTCATGCTTGTTGGATGGCTGGATCTCTCATTCCAAGAGTTTAAACTTAAAGTACCCTCTTCTACCTAAATCTGTGTTTTCTAAATCTGTGGTTACTTTATCTAGGATCTCAAGAAAAGATAGATGCCTGCCTGGATTAGGGGTCAATTTGGAAGACAGAAGATTTGAACCTTGTAGTACTCATTACAATAAGACCTTCTAGTTATTCTCTTTCCTAACTCTTCTTAGGAACAGTTCTTAGGAACATAAAGGATACAGAAATAAATAATATACACCCCCATTGTTGTAAACATGTGATTTAGTGGGATAGACAGAGAGCTCCTGACCCAAAGTATGGGCCATAAAGCACTCTTCTTGAGTTCACCCCTTATTCAATTATCCATTTTAGGAAACATGAACTTAGATATGTCTATGTTGTTTCACAATTCTCTTACCTTTGTCTTCTATCAAATCTCTATCAGTCCAGATATCAGAACCACCATAATATCTGCAAGGACTTTATATGCACAAAACACTCTGGTAAACATCTGATTTAACCTTCTTAAGAAAGTCACAAGGTTTGTCTTTGTCACCTTCAATTTATAAATCAAAAAATAGCACTTGAGGGAAGTTAAGTTACATAGCCAGTTTCTTTCTGTGCTGCTGACATATATTTATTTTCAAATGTATGTCAGACATCTGGGTAAAAAATATTAATGAAGATTTCTGCCATCAAACACTTCACTATCACTGCAGACTGAGGGGAGAGAAGGTAGAGGTAGGTAAGTCCACAGCATGTGCTTTGAGGACAGCCTATGCTCTTGTTGGAACAAAAGCAGAGAGAAGGGAACAAACAGCCAGCCCAACCTGCAGATTCAGGGAGATTCAGGAAAAGTAGGGTCAGCAGGGAGGAAACATGACAACTATGAGGTGGTATTAACTCACAGGTAAGGAAACTCGATTTTGAACTCAGGTTTGTCTAGTATATAACTCATGCTCTCTAGCCATCCTGTTACATAGGATGCTTTCACTGGCTATTCAGTAAAGAATGAATGTTACTTCTTCCAAAGGGGAGAATGCCTCAAATGTTAGCCCAAATACTAATTTTGCCTTAAAAACCCCCACATTCTGATCAGCTGAGTTCTGTTTACTGCACCCTAGGAAATTACCAGAGAGCTCCCTAAAAAACCAGGCAGGCAGCTCTCAGCACTGGGAATGCTAATTCATATCTACAATCTCACAGAATGGGCTGGAGATAGGATTCAGGCTGAAATTTATAAAAGGACTCCCCATTTGTGTCTACTCCACCACCTCAGAAAACCTTTTTAGTATTCTGTAATTTGCAGGCAGAAGCCAAAGAACGAAAGGAAGACCAACACTCCTAGAATGGAAACAAAGATTCCTTCACTTAACCCAGGTGACTAGATAAGGAAAAGGGATCCTAGTTCACCCACACCCACTTTCTCTAAAATTTGGACCTGGAAGGAGGAGAACTGCGATCTCCAAGATGAAATGGGAGCAGAGAGACCTCATCTTTACACAGTTAAAACAGGGTGACCTCCCTCCCCCACTCTCTGTGTGTTTGTGCACCAGATGCCTCCCTTCTCTGCTTCCTGTTCCTCAGCCCAATTTGCTGCCTCTGTGTCTGTGTGCTTGGCAAGCTTGGAACTCGTGTGTGCCATCATTTCACAATTCAAAAAACCCCAAATAAGACCCAGGTGGTGGGATTCTCCCAGGGAATTAGAAGAAGGACTCCCAGCCCACGCTGTCTGGGTCAGGCTGCCCAATAGGCAACGCAGGGCTGGCTGGCGGAGCTGTTGTTGAGGATGAAGCAGGGAATCTACAAGGCACATGCCAGGCTGTTTCCATTCCTTGATCCGGGCATCCGTACTCAGAGTTTCTACTCGGAATCTTCTCTTGGTTCTTTCTATTTCTTGACGAAAGTCAAAATTACTTTAACAACTGATGAAATCAATTTGTGCAGGAAGGGGTCAGTTCAATGAAATTATGATCATTTCTTTATGGAGGGAGGTAAAATGGGCTTTGAAAAGTCCCGGGCCCACGGGGCACGGTGTCTCGTGCCTGTAAGTTTCAGCCTATGAAGCGGCCAGGGCTAGGGATCGCGGTTCGCGTCCCCCTTGGGGCCCGTAGCGAGCCCTAGTTCCGAAAAAACAGCTGTGTGTGGTGGTGCGCGCCTGTAATCCCAGTTACCTGGGAAGTTGAGGCTGGGAATTGCTTGAATTTGTGGCACCCCGGGCAACGAGAGTCTGGGGTTCCATGGGCAAAAATAGTGAGACCTAGTCTCAAAAAAAGGAAAAAAAAAGTGCCCGGCTCTTTGGTGCCATCATCTGGATCAATTTGGTGAGCAAGACTCTTCATTGCCCACATGGAAATTCAGATATATGTTTCCACTTCTCCATGGTGAATTTAGATGGGCATGCAAATTTTGCCAATGGGCAAAAGGTCAGAGTTATTTCCTTCAAGAGAACATTACCTCATAAGTGAGAGTATCATGAAACTTTTATGTGGAAAGGCCCAAGCAACAAATAATTTAGGTTTTGCAGTCTCTGTCATAATTATGTAACTTGATTGATACAGTACAAAAGAAGCTTCAGTAAATAAATGAGCATAGCTGTATTCTAATAAAACTTTATCTGCAAAAACAGACAAGGGTGAAACTGCACCACAGTTCACAGGTTGCCTGCCCCTAGAATAAACTATTTGTTCTCTGCACTGTGACTTTAAGAAGAGAATGATGTCCAAAAACACCATTGGAGAGGAAATTGTTGCTTTGGTGCAGGAATAGTTTAAGGTCTCACAGCTTTACCAGCAGGTAAACTACTTGGAGAAATATCGTTGGAGTCTGCATTTCACACAAAATCTGGGTGACTTGCATGCATTACATCTAGAGACCAGTGTGTCTCAAATGTCTAGCAAATTACTGATTCTGAAGCCTGAAATTCTGTATTTTCAAGAAACTCCCAGGTGATATGGTTGCTCAGTGGGTAATATTTTAATTATCAAAGGTCTACTTTAGTCTACAAAACCCAAAGCTGGAATGGAAGATGGGAACGGGCACTAGCAGCACAACACACCTCTATGCCCAAACAGAATCATGTATGAGTAATATGGCACTAAATATTATGCTAAAATGCCTGAGAAAGACTCAGGCCATGACTAAGGTTCTCACAATCTTCTATTAATTCCATGTTGGGAGAGAGAGTCTCTCAGAAGTCTCAGGGAGATATCAGTGAGAAACCCCAACAAATGCTATGAATGTCTAGAGAGGAGACCCCATCTCCACTCCTTCGTCATTAAAAAGGAACCAAGTGCTCTGCTCAGGAAGCAGGAACTTGGAGAAAGTTCAGGTCCAGGGAAAAATTTAACGAACACTGCTAGTCAAGAACACATATTATCATTGCTGCATCCCTTAATTTCATGATAAAATATCTAAAGCATTTTTAAGAATTAGAAGGCAATGAAAATCAAACAAATGGAAATAAGATTCTTGTTGGGAGCCTGAGCTCTACTCTGAAGACAGCACAGTTGTGACTGACCTTTAAATCTGTACTTACAAATGAGAATGATCAAATGAGGCCTTAGAAAAGGTAGGCTCAAAGTGTGTTGTTCATTTACTTATTTTAGGTTTCCAAATACCCCCCCCCCGGTGGTTTATTGTTATGACACCTTAAATCTGGTTCAGAGCTGCACTCACCCTCAGTGAGAGGGAAATAGGAAATGAGCATCTTCAACAGCAAAGGCATCCTTCCTTCCCAGAACATGAGTTCTGCAGATGCTGAGTCCCTAGTAAAGATGGTGTCCAGATGTCTGAGCCCAGTCAGTGGTCAGAAACTCTCTCCAACCTGGCAGCCACCCCCTCTACAACTTTGTCCTCCACCACTGTTTGACTCTAGCCCTCTGCTCCCATCCCAGGAGATTGCCATTTCCTCCCTCCCTCTACCCATATGCCCAGGGTTCTCCTTGTTCGCTCTGAGTCCTTATTGCCTAGCTTGGTTTCACCCATATTGATCAACCACCATCTTTCTGTCTACACAGTAACTTCCTGCCTTACCTTCAAGGTTTAGCCCAATCACCACACCTTCCATAGTCAAGACTAAGTTCTGATCATGCACGTTGCCTTCAGTCATTCACCACTCCTTGGACATAACCTCACCTGCCTTGAAAAACCTTCTCTCTCTCATTCCTGTCTTTCTTCCACTGACCATGAGCAACTCTGACTGGGATGATCTCTTATTTATATTTGTATCCCTTCAAGTCATGACCAGAGTCTATCACATATCACCAGTAATCAGCAAATTCACTACACTCTCAAAGTGGAAATATTATCCAAAGCCCTTGAATCCCATGAGCAAATGAGAGCATGTTCCTCCCTAGTTCCCAGTTTGTCATTGCAGTGGTCTGTCCTCAGGGTATGCTAAGTGCCTCTAAAGTCCTGCATACACAGAAGAGTCAAAATCAGTCTTTGGGATACATTTCCCCTATTTCCCTGTAAAGGTTGTCTCCTTCATTTTTAATGGGCTCTCTCCTGTCCTAAAAGCACATTCGTTACAACTGCAGCTCAGCTGGACATAGATCTTGCCTTCTCTCAAACAATTCAGGCACAAATCCTAGCTTCTGAGATGTTGAGATTAATGCTGATCTGTGATCACCAAGTCTCACTCATCTCCCTTGTAATCCCTCTGTGACAAGCAGATGCCTCCCAGGTTTGTTCCTGTCACAGGCCCACCTCCACCTGTTGCCATGGTCAGTCCCACCTCTGACATCTAGACATCTAGTGCTGTCTTCATGGTCTAGAAAATACTTTCCCCAGGATACATGGAACATGCACCTCCCAGCAGAGAGACTCATGAAACACAAACCATTCCTAGGTCACTGGCAATGGGGAAAAGGACACTTCTAAATCATGTAGGAAATTCAAGTTACAATTGGAAATGCCAGCTTTTCCTTTAAAGGAGAAACTACCCTTGGCTGCACTGTTCTTCCGGGAGCTGCCTCCTACAGTGTTTAAAGAACCATGTTGGGAGAGAGAGGGAAAGGAAAATGTGTGAGTGATAGATGGAGGAAAGGAAATTGAGAGAGAGTGAACAGAACAGGAGGGAGGAGGAGACAGGAAGAGAAACAGAAGGAAGAGAAACAGAAATGAAAGGGAGGGGAGAGGAGGGGAGAGGAGGAGGGGAGGGAAGGGACAACTTTAGCTACCCCACTGGGTATGATAAAAAAGGCCACCAGCTCTGTGGCAATCTTCACCCTCCACCCAAGAACCAGTGACATCCACAAGGTGATAGGTGCTCCACTGGCAGATTAAAAGCATTCAGTGCCAGGAAATCTATGCCAGAGTGCGTTAGGCCAACAAAAACTGAACTGAAATGGGAAATTTATCTCCAAAAGCTCTTGTAGACTTTTGGTCTCAGGATTCACTAAAGATGCAAGATCTTCAAAAAGCAGGTAACCAAGACAAATTAATCCTCCCATTCCAGCAAATCTATTAACACAAGTGTTCCAGTTTAGATACTAAATTACTTGGTCTTCCTATTAATAAGAGACACAGGAAACTGAGACTCATTAAGTCTTTAAACAGACAGAAATACTTATTCTCATCATTCCCAGAAAAGGCATCATCCTGGCTAGTGACTAGAAGAAACCAGAGGACTTTCTTGGGGGAGCTGAAGTACTTAATAAAGTTCTAGCTATGATTCTTTGGTAGAAAGGGTGGGGTGGCAGGGGCACCTTGATTATGCTTCAGAAGCCTAGGCTATGTAGAATACATGCCTTGGATCCAGAAATAATAACTTCCGAAACAGCCATTTCAGATTGGGTGGCAGAGGAAGAAAAATCCACAACAATAATCTCTAAAAGACGAAGCAGAATGATTCACAGATAAATAATGCTTGCATGATCTAAAGTAACAGAGAAACCCTGCAATAATTTCTGGCTAGTGGTTAAATGTAGCTATGAACTACTCATTCTGCAATTTAGATCATGGAGGCTGGAGTTAAGATCTTGTAGTTCTCTAGTCTCAAGAGCCTGCCAGAAGGGGCAAGAGGAGGGAGGCAAGAAAGGAAAAGGAATAAAAGGGGAAAAAAGGCAGGAGATAAAATTAGTTTTAAGAAGGGAACTCAGAACATTTTGTCACCACAAGGAGGCTAGGGAATAATGGAGGAGGGCCCTAGAAAATACTTGGAAATGGGTACATAACCCAAGTAAAATGTTCTTGACAGTGAGAAGAAATCCTCTGAGAGATGTGGGAAACTACTGCTTTATTCTCCTCATCCCTCATTCTCAAAAACTCACAGGTCTTAGTCATTTAGTCAATTGTCCACTCATTCAGCACATGTAAAGAAAATAGTGAAGGATAAAACAGGCCTGAGTCAAGTCACTGATTCTCGCTGGGCATTGTTCCTCTGCTCGAGGCTGGAGATACAGGCAGGAAGCCTGCCCTTTCTAAGCTCCAGTTTGAGAGGAAATGAGGTGCTTGCAATGATGTCAATCTGGATTTGTTGGTAAGATTTGTGCCTGACCTGAGAAGTCCTGTTCAGATCAACACCACCTGAAATGGAGCACCTTGTCCCTCCTGATTCAGATGGAAGATCAACAACACCTCAGACTCCTTTCGCTTCTTCTAGTCTCAGCTAAACAACCCACTAACGTAAGTACCCCTGTGCTCAGTGTCCTTGCTCATTTAACTCACCCACAACTTAGACTAGGACTCTGGTTCTATAGCCTGATTTCAGTATTTCTACCAAATATTATTTTTCTCCTAGCCACCTCAAATTATTGCTGGAGGAACACAACTTTAAAATGATAGATAAATGGTAAGTTAGAAGAGACCCAGTCTGATGAACCCTAGAACAATAGTAGGTCTCATAGTGAGCCTAGAATTCCTGGTCACTCAGAGCCAAAGAAGACTCCTGGGCCAGGACACCCCAGGACTGACCTGTCACTTGGAGCCACCACAACCAGGTGAGTAAAGTGGACAGAGCAAACTAACACTCAGCGTCGGATTCCTGTGTGGGAAAGGACAGAAGTCCTCATGCCACAGCAGCCCTAGACCAGGAACGAGGGCTCAGCCTCCCCTGTTCCCCAGCCAGAGTGAGTAGCACAAGGGAGCCCCTCAGGGAGCAGGTAGGTTCCCCTCCCACCATCATCCCAGTCTCACACGAAGGTAAATCCTGGGCAACATGTCCCTCCCACCTGTATGAAGAGTGCCGAACATTCTCTGAGGAACGATCCTCAAGAACCACTGGCTTCCACTCTCATACTGTTGCAACTTCTTTGCATCAAACTACAAACCTCAGAACATTCTAGAGCACTGGACCACCAATAGAGCTCTCTTTATGGGAGGGAGAGGGGTAAGGAGACTAGAGGTAATGACAAATTAAGCTTTTTTTTTCTTACTGATGTTCCCATCCACCATGAACCCCAGTCTCCTGAGTGCTGGGGGAATTCAACAAATCTCAGGGAACACCAAAAAGACAACATTTATGGGAAGACTACTTTTTGATTTTTACTGATCTAGAAATATTTTTGAGAATTTTAAGATGTCATATATTGAGTCATGGAAATAGTAATTACACATTAAAATAAATTAATGATTTTAATAAAATACAACTTAAAAATATCTTTGATGTTTAGCTTTTATCAAAACCAATTCTCATTTCTGCTTCTGAGTTCAAATTGTGTAATTATACACATCAGTTAAGGCCTGGAAAGTCCCACATGTGTTCACGGGGAAATGAGAATGAAAAAAATTAAATTTTAGTATTATTATGAAAATAGTTCTATAACATGACAACTATGTGTATGACATTATGATTCCCAACTAAAGTGTCCACCATGTTTTTGTCCATTCCCACATGCTAGACCCATTTCACACAGCCCAACACCTGCCCTTCTAGATGCTATCACTCTGCCCTTCATGTCTAAGAGTTTGTTTTGTTTGTTAATTTGCCTTGTTTCTTTATCTCCTACATGTGGCTAAAATTACATAACTTTCGTTTTTATCTATCTGACTTATTTCACTTAGGACTATGCTCTCTCAGTCTATCCATGTTGCAAAAGGCAATCTTTCATTCCTTCTATGGCAGAATAGCTCCTGCTTTGTGTAGCCCTAACAGGCCAAGGAACCCCCCAGAGGTCCCCAAACAACAAGGAGCCACTGCTCCAGACAAAAGTGAACCTCATCTCCACCTCAGACCATCATTCCCCTTCTTCAGTGGTAGCTGATTATCATTAGCTGAGTATTCTTCTAGAACTACTTTATACATATATACAAATAAAAATATGGAAGCTCAGATTTTTATTTTAACATAAAGCAATCAAGGATCTGCATACTATGTATTTTTTCTTAGATTTTTATTACATGTTTAGGGGGCATTTGCATTTTGCCTATGCAGTTCTTCACTCCTTCCCTAGATCTACTGTATTGGAGTGTTTGTAACACACATGATTCTGTATGGCCCAGGTGTTCATGTGCTGTTCAGTGGTTACTGTAAGTTATTGTTTTCTTATCATCCAAAATACAAATAAAGTGACCACAGAGAGTACAATGGTGCAAATCCAGCACCGAGTGTCTAACAAGACATTCAAATGAAGCCATCACTCTCAGAGAGAATACCCAACCCTTTGTTAGCCTGCTGTCCTGTTATACTTGTATACTCACTGTTCTAAGAAAACTTACATAAGCAATCTCTGTGCCTGTTTGCACAGGAATGTTTACAAACAAACTCTCTGGAAACACACAATCATCAGTTCATATCATCATGGGGATGGAGAGCTATGTCCCTGAACATTTTTGAAGATCTTCTCCCTCTGGCTCTTAGAGAACTGTAGTGCAAGCATTCCAATCGGCGTAGGCTGTTTATTGGCTCTAGCAGTTGCACAAACACACCAGGCAGAGCAGGGCCAGGGCTGGGGGTCTGGGAGATAGGAGAGCCCTCCAGCTCCCCCTGCCCCAGAAAACTTCATTCATGTTCTTTTTCTGGCTTCCTCTCCCATGTTCTCTAGTACTCTCTTCTCTCCATAGCCCCACTCCCCTGCCCCACCCCCACTCCCTGGGTCCCACCCTGTGCTCTTTCTCATGCTCTCTCACAGCAGGATAATACAGCCTTTTTTATCCCTTTCTCTCGGGCTCAGGTATACCCACTCATACGCACACATCCACTGGGCCCAGGCATGTAGAATCATGGTGGGGTGGGGGGGGCGCTGCTATAATACCATAGCTGCTGGTCAGACAGGCTAATGGAGGAAAAAAACTGACCAACTCATTTACCCTACAATGGCAAAGTTAAGCTGTCAGATGGCAAACTTCCTGACATCAAAAAATCCTCAACTGAGGAAGCCCTGGCCTCATTTGGGCATTTTGTTCCAACTACATTGCAGACTTCAAATCTGGGTTCACTCTGACATGTACTGGCTGTATGATCTTGGCAGTTACTTGGCTTCTACTCACTTAGAAAATGGAGATAATACCTATGTCACAAAGTTATTAAGAATAAATATTATTATCTGTACAGCATGCCTACCACACAGTAGGTACTCAATGTTCTGTGATTATTAGTCCCTCCCTTTATTGTTCTGCGAACAGAAATAAAAACCAGGGGTTGATCTTATCATCCTGAACTGAACTGATGTTTCAGAGACACCCAGTATTCTAGTCTCTTAGGAAATCTGGAAATATAAGAGACCAGGGCAAGAAAACTGGTAGTAAATTTTTCCAATAAAAAAGATTGAGATATTTGCCATCTGCCTGATTCAAAATGAGAGACTTGGCTCTATTTTCTTCCTCATTGGGCAGTAAACAACACCAATACACAGTCAGTCAATCCCGGTCTTTTCCCGCTTGCCCTAAAATGGCATAGGCTGGTATGGTCTGCCTCTACAGATGCAAATATCCTGAGAAAAACTGCCAGGTTTAGAGGAGGCTCTCCAATGAGGAGGAAGAGGTTTACTTCTGAACAATTCCCAGGAGCAGAACCAGCCAGTACCTATAACAATTATAGGATGTGTGTATTGACCACCTCTATTTACATAGTAGGAAACTAAATTCCTTAAGATAACACAACTAACCACCTCACACCGATAAGAAAGACCCATATCAAAAAAAAAAAGGGTGGGGGGACAACAACTATTGGCAGTGATGTGGAGAGAAAGTAACACTTTTACACTACTGGTGGGAATGCAAACTAGTTCAGTCACTATGGAAAGTTGTGTGGAGGACCCTCAAACTACTGAAAATTAAACTACCATTCAATCCAACAATCCCACTTCTTGGAATCTACCCAAAGCATACAAAAACACTCATTCAAAAGTACACCAGTTACTTGGATGTTTATTGCAGCACTATAATAGCCAGAATATGGAAACAACCAAATGCCCCAAAACAGATTAATGGATCAGAAAGTTATGGTATATGTACACAATGGAATATTATTCATCAGTCAAAAAAGACAAAATTGAGGCATATATAATAACATGGATGGCCCTAGAAAGAATCATGCTGATAAAGAGAAATACTGAAGGATCTCATCTATATGCGGGATATAGGGAAAACAAACAAACAAAAGAACAAGGAAAATTTTAAACTGTCAGCAGAACTGAAGCATAGAGCAAGAGAGGAGGAGGGGGGTAAAATCAGGGACGGGATGGGCACAAGAGATTAAGATGATAGTTCATGGGTGATAAATTGATGGGAGAAACTCTGGGTAGACAATGATGTAATATATATGTATATATATATAAAACATCATTGCACATATGTGTACAATCAATATAAAAATAAAATAAAATAAAAAGATACTACAACTAACAAAAGCAAACTAGAATTCAAACCCAGGTTTTCAACCCCTCACCATCTGTTGCCTCAACTAAAAAGGGAACCAGCCCTGTTGTGGTATAGCCAGGGCAGCCAGCTCCCCCCAAAGACAGTCTTGCAAGAGAGACAAAATACCCTTAAGTGCACTTAATATTTTCTGAACCCAATATTGCCACTAAAGTTAAAAGTCTTCAATAATTATCCCTAGAACAGACACAAAAGTGGAAGACAGAACACCCAAATCAAGATTTTATTGGTTTTGAATTTGTAGGTTATTTTATTAATTAGATTTGATTGAATTGGTTATCAGCATTAGTCACCTGTTGCAACTGATAAATTATTTTGAATAATAGATAACTTCATATTAGTTCCAATAACGTTTCAATCTTCCAATATAAGAGGTGTTACAGGTGATCAGGATGAAAAAAACAAATGTTCTTTGTTCTCAGAGGAAATAATGGCAATTGTAAGGCATCATGGAGCTGCTGGGATAACAAGAGAAGATCAAGGGGTGAAAAGAGGGGTAAGTCAAGTCAGCTGAGTATTCAACTGAAAAGTTGGGGACAATAGGTATTATTTGAGTCGACAATTGGGAAACAACTGGTACTTTGTCAGGAAAAAAAGGATCAAAACCTAAGAGAACCATTTCAATTAGGTAAGTTATAAAGCAAGATTGACAGAGAGCAGCTGGGGATAGCAACCTGTAGGTAGTTGAAGATAAAACCAGAAGGTAATTGAGGGTGTGGTCATTGGCAAGAAGTGAACCCAGGGGGTCTAGTCAAAACTTTGGTAGTGGGGCAGGGGCAGCAGCTTCAAAGAAGCTCTTTAAGGTTTATCATGGCAGGTGGGATGCTTTAGCAGCAAGAAGGGTTAGGAATGAGTGGTCACTCAGAGCCTGACTCAGAATAATGACATGAGGAAAGGAAAAGGAATAATGGAAAGATGTGATAATAATTATGTGAATGTATTTGGCAGCTTTCCTTCTTGCTCAACTTTTTTTGAAAGCATTTTTACTAATATAGGCATTATTTCATTTTTGAATGTTTGGTAGATTTCATTTGTGAAACCGCCTGACCCTGGACTCTTGTTTTTAGGGAGAGTTCTGATGGCTACTTCAATTTCACTGATTGTGATTGGCCTGTTCAAGTCCTCCATTTCTTCCTTGTTCAGTTTTGGGTGGCTGTATCATTCTAAGAATTTGTTCATCTTCTCCAGGTTGTTGTATTTGCATATAGATGTTCATAGTAATCTCTACCTAACTTTTGAATTTTTGCTGCATTGATTGTAATTTCTCTTTTTTTTTTGTTTATTTGAATTTTCTACCTTCTTTTCTTTGTGAGCCTTGATAGGGGGTTATCAATTTGATTTATTGATTCAAAGAACCAGCTTTGTTTGGCTTTGTTTATCCTATGGATAGTCTTTTTGGTTTCCATATCATTTATTTCTGCTTTGATTTTTATCTGTCTTCTGCTGGGTTTTGGATTTTTTTTTTGCTGCTCTTTTTCTAGCTTCTTAAGTTGGGATATTAGATTATTTATTTGGGTCATCTCTTACCTTTTGAGATGGGCCTAGTATTTCTATGAATTTGCCTGTAAGTACTGCTTTTGCTGAATCCCATACATTTTGGAATATGTCATCTTTATCATTTATTTTGATGTAATTTTTAGTTTCTTCCTTGATTTCCTCATTTATCCAGTGATCTTTCAGCAGCATGTTGTTCAGTCTCCAATGAGTGCTGGTATGGATGTGGAGAGAAAGGAACACTTTTGCACTGCTGGTGGGAGTGCAAGATGATCCAGGCACTATGGAAAGTGGTGTGGAAAATCCTCAAACTACTGAAAATGGAACTACCATTTGATTCAGCAATCCAACTTCTGGGACACTACTCAAAGGACACCAAAACACTCATTCAAAAGGACACCTGTACTCAGATGTTTATTGCATCGCTATTTACAATAGCCATGACATGGAAACAACCCAAATGCCCCAAAACTGATGAATGGTTAAAAAAAGATGTGGTATATTTACACATGCAATAAAAATTAACAAATACAAAACTTTTGTGATAACATGGATGAACATAGAGGGAATCATATTAGCAGAAATAAGTCAGAAAGAAAAGGACAGAAACCGTATGGTCTCACCTATAGATGGGATATAGGAACAGTAAACAAAAGATCAAGGAAAAAAGTCAAGATAAGCTAACAACAGAAGTGGGGCAAACAGCTAGGGAAAGGGAGGCAAGAGAGAGGTTAGGGAGGGAAGGAGCATGGAAGGATCAAGATGGGGGTTTGTAGGTGGTGGGGTTGGGGGAGAGCCCTGGGGAATGCAATGATATACACATATATACAAATATGTAAACAACAAAATGATTAATAAAAAAATAATAATAATGATGTGAAGAGAACAGTCTACATTAGGAACAAAGGAAAGAGACAAAACAAGCTGAGTTTCTACTCTGTGCCTAAGTAGGCACATACCACAATTAACAAAAATAGGGGAAGCCAGAAGAGGAACTGGTTTCTAAGGCAAATTCTTGAATTTGCTTTTGAACATAAGGAATTTCATTTCTCTTATGATGGAACTAGGCAAAGACATCCAAATTTGGATTTGGCACTCGAGAGGGTGGTGTTAGAGATACATGTTTTATCAAATACATAGAGGCAGAAATTGATGTCTAAGGCAGATGAGATGATGTGGGAAGAAGAATGAGAATGAAACTAAAGACAAGAGTAATAGGGTTCAGCTCTTCTTCATTATCACTCATGAGGTAGACTCAGGACATTAAAATAGTTCCTTATACTAAAATACCAGGAGACCTCTGGCATACACACAACTCTCTTCCTTCAAGGTGAACAAAACCCAAGTTCAGAGATTTAGAAGATTTACCTATGCCTCATAACTGCATAGTAGCAAAACTAAAACTACCTGGAGTAAGTGATTGCTAGGCAATAGTATTGCCTCAGCAACCAGAATAGTCATATGTGACCTGATGACAAGGTTGGATTCGGGGAGGCCTGAGAACAAACTAAAAACAGCATTTATTTTGGCTACATTATTTCAAACCTCTATGTGCCCCTTTAGGGCTCAGGGCTCAAACTATATCTTATTCATGTAGTCACCATGCCCCAGCCTGCACTTTCCTGACCAGGATGATGACAAAATAGGAAAATTTCACAGGACTTTCATCTTTCAAATATGTACATGATCACAGTCTTTTGAAAATGAAAGCACTTAAGAGCTCATCATTCACTGGTGTAATTTCAGCAGAAATGTCCCAGAGACCACCAATGACCATATGGTCAGCTAATAATGGAACTTGAATCAAAATTCCAAGCTTGTGTTTCTTTGCATTATACTACCAAATTTCAGTGTAAGACTTATTTTTTCTTAATTTTTTTTTAATTTTCACATTAAGGTAATGTCAGTTTACATCATGTTTTTGCTTTAGAAGTACAGGGTCTCCCTTCAGGTATTATTATCATAGTGTACCCAACACCAAAGTACCCACCGTCCACTCCTATGACCCAGTGTACTACTTGATATTTCGCTCACTCTCCTGCCTCTCTCCCTTTGCATTCTTGTTATATTGCATTGAAATACATTGGAATATAACATTATGATGCTATATAGATTTCAGATGATCATTATTCTAAATCAACAGGAACTGTTAGTTTAGACAAGTCTTAACATTACTGTGTCCAGTTTCTCTCCAAGTCTCTTCTATTCAGCCCTCTTGCTTAGGATGCTTCCTTTATAAAGGAGCTCCCTAGTCCAAAATGCTTGTGAAATGCAATGTGCTACTCCTTTCTTGGATAGATAAAATGCAAATTACCACATTAAAAATCTTAGGAAGTTGTGCAGTTAGTAAACCTGTTTAATATTTACCAAGAAATCATATTTCTTGAATAAGAGTATTTCCTAGTTGTTTGTTCATAAGACTCTGGCCATGGCCCTCGCTTGTTGGTTATCTATTCACAAACCCACAGGTTTTCAAAACTGGACTTTTGGAAGTCTCCCCTATTGCCTAATTTGCAAGGTTTCCATTGTAGGCTCCAAGCAGGAGGATCAATAGTGAAAGGTCTTCACTGTAAAAAGCATACAGGAGCAGGAGCACTTCAGGAAAAGAGAATCTAGAAACAGCATACAGTTTCAGTCTTCCAAAACAATGTGTCAGTCAATGGGAGAGGATGGTATACAGCTATCTGAGCAATTTTGACTTGGAGTCCTGATATAAATGCTAGGCACCAGTCCCCACCTAAGGTCTGTGGCTATTAATATATTCCACATATGACAGTGTAGAACTTCACCCTGTTTCTATGGAGACAGCAATACAGTCATGTCAATGTCCCCCAAGGTATTTATTGAGTATTCTAGGTGTTCTTTGCTCACTCAACCACCCTGATCTAAATCTGTCTGTCACTTTGTGTCTGTTACTAGGACCAGCTGTTGAGTTGGTCTCTCTGACTTAATTCCCCCTTACATGCTGCAGTCATAGTCATCTTGGTAAAAAAAGCACTTTATCTGTATTAAGATAGAAAAATATTCAACTCTACAGCATCAAAGTCACAAAAAGATTTCCCAAATATCTGCCCATTAATCCACTGAATTTGTCATTTTCAATGATATTTAAAATTTCTGCTTCTATTAGCTTTATTAAATAGTGGAATATAAAGTGAAAGAACATTTTAACTGTTAAAAGAATTTGTATTAATTTTCTTAATACTTATTAATAATAAGATGATAAATTTTATTATTAATTTAAAGAATATATAAGTCTGAGCTAGAATGGCAGTTGAATCATAAAATTAATGATTTATAAATTTAACTACCTATGATTAAAACTATATTAAGAGGAATGTCTTTAAATAACAAAGAAGTAGCCAGGATGAAATCCATAGGATGGAGACCTTAGCCTTTGGGATTTTATATTTTTTAGAGCAGTTTTTGGTTTACAGCAAAAGTAAGCAGAAAGTCTCCTATACCAGGAGGTACTGCTCTTCATTACCACATTCTCATAGCACACTGAACCTTTGTTAGAATAATGAACTTATATTGACACATCACCATCATCCAAAGTCCATGATTAACACTTGATATTACATATCCTAAGGGTTTTGGCAAATTTATAATTTTTCTTTCATCATAGTATCATACAAAGTAAGTAGTTCCTCTGCTCTAAAAATCCTGTGTTTTCTGTATGTGCCCTGTTCTCCAAGCCCTAACTCCAAACACTAACTTGTTTACTGTCCCTATAGTTCAGCCTTGCTTGTGTATTTGGCTTCTTTCATTTAGCGATGTGCATTTAAAATTCTTCCATGTGTTTTTGTGACTTGATACCTCATTTATTTTTAGTGTTGATTAATATGCCGTTGTCAGAATGTACTATAGTTTATTATTCATTCATTTTCTGAAGGCTATCTTGATTGCTTACAAGTTCAGACTATTATGAATAAAGCTGCTATAAACAATTGTATGCAGATTTTAGTATGGATACAAGTTTTCAATTCATTTGGATACAAATGAAGAAGTATCATTTCTGGATCATATAAAGTAAGTTTATTTTTTGTAAGTAATGTTTACTTTTGTAAGAAACTGTCAGCCTATCGTCCAAAGTGGATGTACCATGTGCTCCCATCAGGAATAGATGAGATTTCCTGTTGTTCCACAACTTTGCCCGCATTTGATGTTGTCAGTCCTCTGGATTTGACCATTCTAATAGGTGTGTAGCGGGAACTTGTATTAATTTGCAGTTCCCTAATGACGTATAACATAAAACATCTTTTCTTTGGCTTCCTCATGATGTGTATAACTTCTTTGTTTGCATGTCTGTTTAGGTCCTCAGTTCAGTTTTCTAGGGAGTCATTCATTTTTTATAGCTAATTCTTAAGAGTTCCTTGTATGTTTTGAATAACAGTCCTTTACAGAAATGTCTTTTAAAAGTATTTTCTTCCATTTATAATTTGTAGTCTTATTGTCTTTTTTTTCTTTTTTCTTTTTTTCTTTTGAGACTAGGTCTCGCTATTTTTGCCCGTGGAACCGCAGACTCATGTTGCCCGGGGTACCATGGACTCGAGCAATCCCCAGCCTCAGCTTCCCAGGTAGCTGGGCTTACAAGCGCGTGCCACCATGCCCAGCTATTTTTTGGGAACCAGGTCTCACTTCGTTGCCCCACGGGACTTGAACCACCATCCAGCCAGGTTCCAGCCACGACTTCCTAGACTGCCGTTTACAGGCACAGGCCATCGTGCCCAGCCTGTAGTCTTACTGTCTTGATGCTGTTTTACACAGAGCAGAAGCTTTTAATTTTAATGACGTCTAGCTCATCAGTTCTTTCTTTCAAGGATCATGCCTTAGCACTGAATTGAAAAAGTTATCATCTCTCTGATAGTCACCTACACTCTCTTATATTTTCTTCTAGGAGTTTTACAATTTACATTTAGGTCCATGATCCACTATCAGCTCACAATATTTATGTGACTCTATTTCTGCTCTCTCTATTGTATTCCCTAATTAACTTGTCTATTTTTTCACTAATACCACACTGTCTTGGTTACCATAACTTTAAAGTAAGTTCTAAAATCAACTAAGTCTATTCTCGTATTTGCTTTTCCCTCTTAGTATTGAGTTGGTTACTCTGATTGTTTGCCAATATCCACCAAATAACAGAGATTTATATTGGGGTCAAGATTTGTTTTTAACTTCAATGGATATTGTTTTAATGTTATTACCACAATTAAAAAATTATATATAATTCATGCATTCTAAAATTAGAATCTGAGGAATAATTAAATACTCAATTGATTTAATTCCCTCTATTCCTTAGATGACCTTGTTTTCCAGAATCTCAAGAGGGTACATCCTGAAGGACAAGTTCCAGTAGTCTTTGTAACCTTTACCATTTCTGTTTTTCATGCCCATGGGAAATTACAGTCTTGCAAGACACTGGTTGCTGGGACATTCCTGTGAGCATCTCTGATCTTTCCCACAGAGCAGCAGCACATTCTTTCACCCCCAGGGAGCAAAGCACCTGGCATGTTTTGGAAAGACAGTACTTTAAAGCTGAAAAAGCAAGCAACATTCACACATGTTCACACTTCCACATAAAGGGAATGTAGGCGATTATCTTCTGAAGCTTGTATTTGGATGCAGAATGATGATCATCATTATAATAATAGGGAGAGTGTGACAACAAAGGATATGATGATGGTAAGGTAAGAAACACAAAATAAAAGTGACAGAACTATCCAAGATTGCTTTATTTCTTACTTGACTAGTTTTCTTGATCAAAGATCAAATAATATTTTATCTGTTTTTGAAATTTCACTTGTTACTGTCATGTAAGTCCATTGTTTTCCAAGTGTATAAGGATAAGAATTATGTCTTCTATTTCTGAGTCCTTCATTTTCACTTGTTCATATATTCAACAGGTAATTAAGGATGGGGCAAAGGTGCAGAGATGTGGGTATCAAAAGTAGGAAGGGGGAGGAAAATGAACATAAACTCATCAAGGTCAATTTTTTCCTAGTCCATTTTTTTCTAGTTCCTTTTTCCAAGGTCCTGCCAGTTTGGAACCCTTGGTGCGACAAGTGTGTAACTGAAGGACTTCTATGTAAACATAAAAGATGGCTTTCTTGTCTGTTAACTCAAACTTCCTTTTATAGGCTGTCACTATGCTCAGCCACTGCACTGAGCACTGGAACTGAATTAAGCAGGTATGACCTTTTTTTTTTTTTTTGACAAATGAAAGACTTCAAACTGTAGACAAACAACATTATAAACAATTTGAGAGTTAGAAATAAAATTGATTCTTTTTTATATCTCCCACAACTAGTAGAGAACATGAAGTGGGTATAAATAAATTAATAATTAACATAAATTATGTATGCATGTATGTATTTATGTTCATTATTAATAGCATAAATTAATAAATTCATGTTAAGTAATTAATAATAAAATAAAATAAATAATGAAGTTAGTAAAAATAAAACATACTAATGCAAAGTGTAACAATAAGAAAGCGCTGCAAAGCAGGAAGGGGGGAGCAAACATGGGAATTGCTTTCTCCTCAATTTTTCTGTAAAACTAGTGCTATTTAAAATATAAAGTCTACTGTCTTAAAAGAAAAAACTGAGAATTTGGGGGTTTTCTTTTGTATAGCACCTAAGTCTGCTGATCACCACAATACAGAAATTATTTTTAATTATAATTAAAATTTTAAAAGCATAATCTTATTAATCCCATCCTGAGTACTAATTTTCCAAGTCAAATTTTGTCCAGTCAAATGTTATATTCTTCAGAACCAAAACTGGTAAATAATCACAAACAGCTATAATCTTTTAGGTTTTCTAAAAATTGGAACAGTGCCTGGCTGAAAGTAAGCCCCAAAACTTTCAAATTTAGAATTGAATAAATAATTCAGCAAAAATAAAATCAAAATCATGACAGTTTACTCAGATGCTATGAAATTAACTATGGAGAAAATGATACAACTTCTTAGTTTTTAAAAAACTCAGAATTATTGGAATGAAAAAAATCCATGCTAGCTCACTGAAATTTTAATTGTTTTATATTTTCTGAATGTACAGTATTATAATATAATAGATGTATGGTATATTTCTGAAAGTATTTCAAATTTTTAAAAGAATGCAAAAGTTTTTAAAAACTCACTAGGGTTCTTGCTCTCCTTTCTAATCCACCTTCCAACCCAATTTGATTTTGGCTGCCTACGCCAATTTGACCTTAAACCCCATCTTTCACATCACAAATCTTGCTTCATTAAGCTACTTATGAACTGTGTCCCAGTGGGTATCTCCACCTTCCACTTTCATAAACACAGTTTCCTTGCACATTATCTGAACTGAGTCAGAAAGTAAATAACTTATGAGGGAGACAGATGAAAAAATAGAGGCTCAATGAAGCTAAAAGATTTCTCTTTGTTCAAAATCTAGAAAATAATGGTACTGCCCCCCAAATCTCACTGCATATTCTTCTCACGACCTCTTGCAGGAAACTATTCCTCTAGGAATAGTTTCTATTCCTACAGGAAGTCCATTTTCACTCACATGATGGATCATGGAGAATCAGTCCCAAGAAGCAGTAGGTCCATGGGACCCCCTCACATATTTCTTTGGGGTCTGCCTGAGCACACAACTCAAGTTCTAAAAAAATGAATGAGTAAATCCACTATAGACAATGTTTGATCTCCAGGAGAGAATCAACTAAACCCTGGAGCTTCAGAATAAGTTGGAAACCATTTTTATTATTATTATTATTATTATTATTATTATTATTATTATTATTATTATTATTATTATGCCTATTATTTTGCCTTTTATTTTATTCTACTTATTTTCATACATCGGCAAAATTTATATAGTTATTGTCCCCCTTTGTTATGGCCCTTCAATCACTAATGTACCCATATACCACCACACTGCTTCCCCTTCCCCCCTGCCCCACCCAATCACTCCAACTCCTCTCTCACTGCAAGCTACTTGGCTCACTGGTCTTGTCTTCTTTTTGAAAACCATTTTTGGAATGTCCATGTGCTTTCATTGTTCTTTCAGACTTCAGTGATACTTGGGCGGTTCAGGCCTGACATTTCTCAACGCTCAGCAGCCAAAGTAAGATTCCAACTATGGACATAACCTGCCAAGTGCTGGGATTCTCCACTGCTTGGAGAATTACAGAAACCTGGAGACATCAAATAGTCCTATGTAAAATAGGAAGAGCAAAAACAAGAATGGAAATCAAATAGGAAGATGATTCTTTTCAGCCAAATCCTGTCAGAATAGCACAGGTACAATTGTGTCCAAATGTGCACCAAAATCTTTGTCAAAGAGAGTCTAGTGAGACCATCACTGTAGCTATTAGCTGCCTGGTGTCTGGTGAATATCTCTGAGCAGGTGTCTGAAGAGCTCAGCTCCTTTATTGTTACCAGAAAATTTTGGAACATTAGCTTTACACTAGTTGGCAGTCAATAAAGCCTTGCTGAATGGAATTAAACCAAATAAAGCAGAATGAAAACAATCAGAGAGAAAAACAGGTTCAAAACTCCTGGGAAATATAGCAGGATGGGGCAAAGGTGCAGAGATGTGGGTATCAAAAGTAGGAAGGGGGAGGAAAATGAACATAAACTCATCAAGGTCAATTTTTTCCTAGTCCATTTTTTTCTAGTTCCTTTTTCCAAAGTCCTGCCAGTTTGGAACCCTTGGTGCGACAAGTGTGTAACTGAAGGACTTCTATGTAAACATAAAAGATGGCTTTCTTGTCTGTTAACTCAAACTTTCTTTTCCTGAAAGCAGAAGACTGGGTTCCAACACTTTTCCATTGAAAATATTTAAATATTTTCATTTTGTTTTTTAAAAAAAAAATATTTTTACATTGTTGCCATCCTCAGAGTTCTGCCACTACCATAGCACCCATGACCTGTCACCATATTCCCTTGTGCTCCCCTCTCCCCTGTTTTGCTCCCTCTTCCCTCTCCTTTGCTGTATGTTTCAGTTCTATGTTCAGCTTTTTAGTTTTATCTAGTTTTTGTCCTTTTGTTTGATCTATCTATCCATCTATCTTCCACATATAAGTGAGACTACCAGGTACTTATCTTTTTTTCTTCTGACTGATTTAAGCTAGCATAATCCCTTCCAGTTCCATCCATATGTCCTTTAAATATTTTCATTTTAATAGGACTATCTTGCCCAAAATTTAGTATCCCTACCTGCCCCATGCTGCCAATTCTTTTTTCTCCCGGTGTTATGTAGATGCCCGCCAATGAATGGGCGTTTGTGTTCAGTTTGCCATTAAAGATGGTAATATACACAAGCATTATACATCATAAGCATTCAAGCTATGGTTGGTAAAAGCAGATGGTGGGGTGTTTGGGGTGGCATGGATGAGGGAATGGGGGAGAGGAAATGAAGTGACAACCATTTTTCCTTCTTTATTTGCTTACTTGTTGTTTTATTTTTAATTGAGATAATATTGAGATACTACTACCAGATATCACCACCACAGTTCACCCACCACCTCAGTGCACCCACCACCCACTCATCCATATTCCACCACCATAGATCATGGTGCTTTCTGCCTTCTTTATCACAACTGTCTTTTCAAATTCTGGAGAGTCAATTTCAAACAGAGCACATCCATGATCAAATCAAAGTGTTCAAATGAAAAGACTCAAACCAAGATATCAAGTTCTATGATTCAAACATGGAGGGCTCTTCAAGAACAAGAAATCAAGGATTCCATCAGAAAGAACAATACAGGGAACATGCACTAAGTTTTCACCTGCTCAGCAATTACTGTGTAAAGAGACACTACACTGGCCTCTGCTTACCTAATGGCAATGACTTCTGTAACAAATTTGACAAGGAAAGTTGAGCTTGGAGAGGTTAAGTATCTTCCAAATTTATATGGCTGGTAAGTGGGGACCAAAAAAAAATTAAACCCATGATCTTTCCACCATAAAAGTACACCAGGGAGTTTTTCCGGTAGAAGCAGCTATACGTAAATGCTATTGGCCTGGAAGAATGTTGGGCTGAGGAATGGGTTATGGGAAAACAGTTGGGCTGTTGCTATGTGGCTGAACAGGGTGACCCCAGCAGCTACACCGAATCAATAATAAAAATAAAAATCATCATCAACTTCAGCTACTGACATATAAAATTAAAGTACACATGGGGGCAGCTGTAATGCTTAACAAATGAGAATTATAATCCTTTTTCTTTCACTGGATGGGAACCTAAGCCTGAGATGTTAGCAACTTTCCCAAGGTCATGTCGCCAGGGCATGGAGAGCCATGACTGGACACCAGGTCTCTCTGACTTCATATTGCAGAGTCTGAGGGCCTCAACCAGATTCCACTTATAAGGAAAGGGGAAACAGTATACATGAAAAGGGTCTAACCAAACCTGGAGATGTCATCTAAAGGAAGAAATGGGCCAATTAGAAGAGAGAGGCATTTGTGTCTACCTTCTTTAAAGACACTAAGAAAGGGAATGTGACCATGTTCTGTTTCTCTCACCAGCCTGCCCTTAACCCATGCTAAGGAGTGACCGAGGTCACAAAGTTGAGCCTGCATCTGCAGGAGTTTACATTAGAATCATTTGGGAAATACTTCAAAGCATGGATCCCCAGCCTCTACCCTCCAATACTTTGATTTAATTGATGTGGAAATTAAGGTTTCTAATTTACTAGTAAGAAACTCATGGTGGATGGCTGCTGAGTTCAGAGAAGTTCAGGAATGCCAGGTCCATGTCTGGACTGAGAATTGATTTCCACATTGTGCAACTTCAAACAGGGCAAGGGGTACAGAGAATTTGGTGTGTGTGTGTAGCGGACAGGTCAGCATTTGTGTAACCTGGCACCAGACTTCACGAGCCTGTGGAAGTCCATTTTTAGATGGTGTTAACTTTCTGCCTGCCTATGAGACATGTTATCAGATTCTGTATTTGAAGTCTGGGTGACATAAAATGCCTGAAAGTGGATTTTAAAGGAATTTGGGAAGGATACCCCCAGAGACCTCATGCTAATTTAAATGGTGACTAATTAATAGATGGAAAATGACCACCCTAATTGTTTTAGTGTTTATTAAAAACAATACAGAAAGGCCTGAGCTAGGTTCAAGTAGGTTGACAGATAATTCATATGACACCGTCAGGGAAGTGACTATGTGAGAGAAGAGGATGAGTTAAAGGAGAGGCTAGGGCATGATGGTGGGGCCTTTCGGATGATACTCCCACTGTGCTTGGACTATGTCTGGCAAGCATGCACTGTCTACCCCCACTCACACATAATATTTGTGACACCAGATCCAAGTGTGCGTGTTTTCCACACCAAGCATGTCTGACATTATCTACTTGGAGTTAATGCACATACAACAGGTTAAAGTGCAGTCTGCCAGCTGCCCCATCTGCAGTCATCATCCATAAACAGTAGATCCCCAGGTTACCCACACCTTCTGATTTGACCACAAACTGGGATTTCCTACAATACCCTCCTCAATCATTTGCTAGAGCAGCTCAAAGAACACAGGGAACCATGTTTATCAGTTTATTATATAATAAAGACTATGAAAAAGATGATACAGAAGACCTCAGTCAGAAGAGATAGATAAAGCAAGGTCTGAGTTTCTATCTCTGAGGAGTTGGGGGTGCATCACTCTCCTGGTGGTTGGATGTATTCACCTTCCAAAAGTGCTCTGAAGTCAGTACCTTAAGGATCTTTATGGGGGCTTCTTCATGTAGGCATGGTCAATCATTAGCTCAAACTCCAGCCCTGCTCCCCTTCCTATGATTCAAATACATGTCTCATAGGCAGACTGAAAGTCCCCAGCTTCTGGCCAGTGGTCTTTTGGGGAATCAGCCCCTATCCTGAAGTCATCAAGCAACCCAGTCCAACTCACCTCATTAGGACAAAGCACATTCCTCTCACCCAGGAAGCTCCAAGTAATTGAAGAGCTCTGTGTCAGGAATCAGGTCAAAGATGAAAGGCTAGCACAGACGATGCACCTAGTGCTTATATCACTTGGGAAACTTCAAAGATTTTAGGAGCTGTATGCAGAGTACCAGGTGCAGAGACTAGTACCTATGCATTCTATTTTTTCACTGACTTGCATACTGTTGAGATTTTCCATATGAGGATTCTAACTAAAATATTCTAGAAATGCCTTCTCCACATCCCTTACCTTTGGTGTTTATAAAGTAAACAGATCTCAACCAGCAGTTGAGTCACCCCTACCCCCAGGAGCAGCTCCCTTCCTTCTGATTATAGTCACGGAAGAGGGAAAATGAGGTGGAAAGCAGGGTGAAAGGGACCTGTTGAACAAGGAATTCAGGGTTAAGAATCTGTCTTCAACTAGACGTGAGCTGTTCAAAAGCCCATCTCCTTTGAGGAGAAACCCATAAGCTTTCCCTAACTAAACCTCTGTTGTTAGGTGACAGCATGTACTCAAGCAGGAGGGCTCAAACAACAGTACCCTTCAGCCCCCTCTGCTTGGGTGAGAAATCCAGGCTAAGTCAGGCCACTGGAGGAAAGAGACACTGACACACTATCCTGGAGAAGGTGTTGAGTCATTCAAAGGCCATGAGCACTGGGACTGAAGTGGCCCATTTCCGAGTTCCACACAGAGCCCAGCACACCAGTCCTCCTACCAGCATCAGCGCCAACTGTGCCCGGTATGACAGTCCACCTTACAATGGGTCCCAATGCAGGCCAAGCATCATCACAAGAGCTGGTGTGCATAGCCCTTCACAAGACATTCACATCCACTATCTTTCAAAACAATACTGGAAATTATTGTCATCATCCCATGCGGTAAATACAGAGGCCAATGAACAGAAAGGTAAAGTAAGTTGGCCAAGTAGCTAAAAGTAGAGCCAAGCTTGAATTTGAGTCTTCTGACTCTTGACCTTGGGATCTTTGCAGGACAAGGATAAGTCTATATCAAGTGCACAGCACTATCTGGCAGAGATGCCACCTGTATCCTTTCTGATGTCCAGATTAGTACTCTTCCCAGTGCAAAAGGGGCCTCAGAGGAGACTCTGCACTGTTCCCTTCGTCTCCAGGTCACCAAGAAGGGAAATGTGGAATCTGACATGAAAATCAGCCAAATGTGGTTGGGGGAGGTGCGGCATATCATTGCTAAGACTCAGGGCACAGATTTTAGAATTAGACACATATGAGTTTCAATCTATTAGCTGTATTTCCTTGAGCAATTCACTTCATGTCTTTGAATCTTAATAGCCTTATCTGTAAAATAGAAACAACACACAAAGAACTGTAAGGATTCGATCAAACAAAGTATGCAGAGCTCAGAGCATGGAACTTGGCATATCGAAAGTGCTTGGATATTAGCTTTTCCTCTTACACACACACACACACACACACACAATCAATACAAGTATAGATGTTGAGCACCATTAATATCCTCTCGGGTGGAATGACAAATGTCCTTGAGGTGACTTGTTAATTAAACTGCCTCTGTGATCTCAGCCATGAAAAGAACATGAGGGCGGAGGGATGGGGCCAGAAAGGACACTAAATTAGCGGTAAAAAGACCTTGGTTTCATTTTCAGCTCAACTGTCATGCTATATGACCTGGACCCTGCCAGTTCCCTTCCATGTCTGACATCCGGGAAATACGAGGGTCAAATGGGCTCCCACAGGCTCTTCCCAGGGCTCTCCCTCAGTTTTCCTCTAGGGAGAGGATGCAGAAGGCAAGCAGTTGGCAAAATGGTGCTGAACCCCTACTGGCTTCAGCAGAGTGAATTCCCACCTCAAATGGCTGGCTGGAGACTTATAGGCACTTTGAAAAATTCTCTTTCCCCTCAGATGGGAATCTTGAACCTCAGCCTAGACATAGAGGTCTCAACTGTCCCACATCACCTGATAACAAAGGAAAAGGCACCCCAGGCTGGCAAGAAGATGAGGCTGGGTAGCTGTGCTTCATCATCACCAACTGAAAAATGCCCCATCCACCCAGCTCCCCTCCCAGCCAGCCCAAACCTCAGGGGAAGCCAACCCATAGCCAAAGCTGCCCTTCTCACAATTTAGTCAGTAACTCCTCTGCAAAAAAACAAAAAACAAACCAAAAAAAAACCCCAAAAGTACAAAATGTTGTCCCCTTCAAATCGGACCCTCAAGCTCCACTACCAAATGCCAGAGAACCTCCTTGTTCATTTTTCCATTTGAAACCAGCTCTGCGATCGGCCTGTCTTGCCTGCCAACAATTTCAACTCTCCTATGGCTGTTTATTGTGTGTTACAGCTGCTAGGGTTTCATTTATTTTGTTTCAGTCTTCTTTGGGTACTAGCGCTCTTTATCGTTCCCTGCACAACATAAATCCAGACCCCGAAAACATGAAATACTGGGTTTCTTGGGTCTAAGGTGGCCTTACTGCCTTCCCTTCCTTAGCTGACTTGAAACAAACTCCTGCCTTCTTTCAAAACTTTTCCTAAAACACCAGGAGAAGTACATTTGAGAGCTTTCGTTTTCAGAAAAGAAAAAAAGTAATAAAGGAAAAAACAGCATACAACTTACGTTCATCCATCCAGGAGTGACCAGATTTGGAAAGGAGAAAACGGAGCTATAATCCACTGAGTTCCCCCAACCCCAGAAGAAGAATTTGTTGTGAAATGCTTCTTTTTCCACTTTGCCGGTGAAGGAGGTTGGTGGTAGGCATACATCCACAGGCTGATGCAAGATGCCTTTGAGAGAAACCTCACATTCTGAGGATTCCTGGGAAAGTGCCAGGGATCCCAGCATCCAATATATTACACATTTGGTTTCAATTAGGAAGGGGGTTGGGAGGGAAGAAGGAAAGTCACCAATCAGAGCTGTTTTCTGTTTAGAGACTATTTCTTTTGACCCAAGGGACTACAGGCAAAGCTATAATTTACAGCAAAACCCATTCATAGAAGAAAAAATATGTATAACCATAGGACAGATTTAAAGACACAGCTCCCTTCTGCCTTATCCCCACCACAGCCACCCCAGAATGCTCCCCCTCCATCTAGGACATGGTCCCCACCCTGTGACCCCCACCTCATTTTTCTTACTTAAGCTGAAGCTACAAGCACTACTTAAAGTTTGGAGTCTCTTACAGCCGAAGCTTCCAGGACGTTTGGATTGTGCACATGGAGTTGATCTTTCACATTTTATCCATGAAAGCCCAGAGTCAAGTCCTCGCCTGAAAAGATTTTATTTAATCCCTTCCACTCACTGGTTCCTGACCCCCCCCCCAAAAAAAAAAAAACTGGACAATTCCAGAATTCCTATGTTTTTCCACTCAATTCCCAGTTGGTTGCTGCCTCTGAGGATCTGTCCTGGATTCATTCTGCTAAATGAAAACACAAGCTCTTACAAGGACTTTTTAAATTATTTTGAAAACTTTTTTCCTTTTCCTTGTTTTTTTTCCCCTTTGTGGTCATGGTCGGAGATCATCTGAATGGGGTGTAGGCAACAGGGAGGAACCCTTCCTCAGTTCTAAATGAAAAAGTCCCATCCATCAAAGCTCCTGACTTTAACCCTTCAGAGCCTGGATAGTTCCTGGCCAAGCACAGGCTAGGGTTGCTTTGGAGGTCCTAAGTCTGTGAGTATAGGGTATGCAGGCAGGCAGAGCTCAAGGTCAGGAGATGTGTGGAGGAAGGTAGATGGCTAAAGAGAGGTCAAGAAGCCCTAGCTGACCTTGGAGAGATGCCTTTCTCATAGACTCCCTTCCCCTGGCTCTTGAATACATCTCTGCTTGTACTTGGCAGGCAATCTGGGATTGCACAGAACGAGAAGAGAGGAACAGATTATGGCAGGACATCCTAGAGTAGATTGGAGCAGGAAAGCCTCCACAAGAGACAGGGAGGAAGACCATGAAGGGATGAGCCTGAAGAGCCTAGCTGTCAGGGCAGGGTCAAGTCCTTCCAAGGCTCTTAAGCTCAGCATCATAGCAACCCTCAAAGAGTGGCTTTTGTATCTATACTTCAAGCTAACATAGAGCACGAGGAACTTGAAGGCTATCAGAGGGGAGCCGTGCAATGGTTAAAGGTAGAAAACAATACCATGGAGGAAAAAACAGAACTAGAGTTATTTTACAAAAGGATGAGACAGTACAAGATAAACTTAGAAGACTCCTCAAATAACTTAAAAAATTGATAGCAGGTCTGAGGGTGACAAAGGCAAGGACAGTCAGTTCAAATGATAAATATACACTGAGTTTTATCAGGCATTTTACTGAGAGCTTAGCTGAAACAGCTAGTTATAAAATAGTCCCCAAACCCTCCTCAAATATCTAGGACATAAGAGCTTATTTCTTTCACAGACTGACAACAGAATCTATACATAAAAAAATATACTGACAATAAAATCTATAATGTCTCTTATTTAGTCAGACTACAGATCAAATGTGGAAAACAGGATAATCATTGCATGAAGTCAGACTCTAGTAAGAGACAGTTACTGTAAGTAAGCATCCTCAAACACCAATTTTGAGGGGGGTCCGACTTCACAGGTCATATGGTTGTTTATGGATTTCTATAACTCAGTTCCCAACTTGAGTCAGGGACATTAACTCTAGCACCAAGTACCCCTGGGTCTGTCTGAGGAATAGGGCCAAGAATCTGTTTATGTAGAGGCTAAGGAGACTTTGAGAAGAACTTGCTGTGTGAAGAGAAAACCAGGAAACAATAGAGAGGTTTTGAGCGGAAGTGAGCTGTGTGGAAAGTAAGGAGTAACTCTGAGGAAGATGCCAGATCTGTCACTCAGTTTATTCTTGGCCAAACACCTATTTACCTTTGAACTCTAAGAGGGTGCAACCAAGAAAGGAGCAAGGGAAGCTAAGAACAATGTTTTACTAAAATATCTGAGGAATATTTGAAGCATTAGGAGGAATCATCTTCTTTGAACCTCCACTTTGGAAGAAGCTTTAACTGGGGAGGGGGATGGGCTACATCAGTCCACGTTACCACCACTGCTGCAGCAAGACACAGCTGCATAGAGAGGAAATGGCCAATGCCACTTCAAAGCTGAGAGGATGAATTCATGGAACACACAGAAAAAAATGTCCTCAAGACTCAGAACTATTTATTTGATGGAGTTTTAAGTAAGACTGGATTCTGAAAATTGTGGGAACAGATGTGGAGAGATTCCATTTTGTTACACTTTGTGAACAGATTTTACCCCCCTGGTTTGGGCTTGGGAAGCATGAATCATTATGAGCAGAATATTTATGTTCTGTGGGAAGTAATACATCTAGTTATGAGGACTCTTTGCATCAAAGATGAATTTCTAAGGACCAGTATAGAATCCTACTACTGGAACTTTACTAGAGAGGACAGACCTGTCTGATATAGTTCAATTACCATGTTAATTCAAACTAAGGAGAGCAAGATGACTTTTCAAGATCTTTTCTAGATCTTTTCTAATCTAAATTTCAAACAAATATGTGTTCAGAAATGAAATAGGTAGTAAAAAATATTTTAAAAAATAACCAACTATAGTATTTCTATCTCAAAATAGCGACAAGTTGGATGAGTTTGTGATGGATTAGGAAGTAAAAGGATAGAAATAATGTTACTTAGTTTAAGAAACACACACCTTCAAAAAAAAAAAAAAACCAAATCAATTTGGTACATTTGAGCTTCACAAGGAAATTAAAATTAGACACCAAGAATTTAGTGCCTAGCTAATATGGCTTCTCTCTCACCTCTCCTTCCCTCCCTCTCTCATCTTCTCTGCTCCTCCCTCTCTATTAGTCTTTTTCTCCCTTCCTCTCTCCCCATTCATTCCTCATCTCTCTCTATGTACTTATGTTGATAAGTCTTGCTTCAAGCCATTCCTTTGTAGCAGACCAGGCTTTTCTACTTCTTTCTACATATTACTAAAGGTAGTGACCCTAAAATGATGCTTTAACTCTTAAATATGTACCTCCTCACTTCAAGTGGACAAGAGAGAATAGAAGCTCAGTGCCAGAATCCTGAGGCCAAGAATTTGGTGGCTGGCAGCAGTTTATGTATCCATCCTCTGTCTACACAGGAGAGAAAGGTGGATCACGTGAGATGACTATGGTTCCAGGACCCCAGGTTCACCAGTGGGACGGTTTTCAGGAAAAGGTAGTCATATCTTAAAAGACAGGCCAAAATTGTTTGCTATATTAATAAAAACAAAGCCTGGTTCTCCTGGGATTTTAAAGAAATTATACCTCACCCCAAAAAACATAGATGCCATGAAGTCATAGAACACACATATTTAACTTAAGTACCAATGTTAGAACTTAACCCTTAAAATAAGGTATCTTTTATAAGTTAATTGATCCATAGTGTATAATTAATTAAAAGCTTAGTGTACTTTTAAAAATCACTACAATGTAATGTTGCAGACAATACAAACACTAGTTTTCTTAAAAGTCAAGCATTCTAAATGTTCAGACAGTCGTATATGTACTTTCCCTGTGTTTCTTTCTGAGTTTAGCTCACAATTCAAGAATCTTGATGTGCATAAGAATCATCCAATGGAACTTAGCCGCAGAAGCATGAGTGCTATCTTTAGAGTGATTTAAAGATCTTGCCAAGATCATTTTAACCCTACAAGCTTTCTCCCTTGATGTGCTGGATCCTAACCCTCCTAAACCTCCATGCTACAAGACACTGTTCCCCATGTACTCAGTACAAGATGATACACATTCTGACACTGGGGAGCAAAATTATCTGAACAAGGGGCTAACTTTTCTATCAATAAAATGGGGGATGAGATAAATTGACAACTCACAGGGTTGTAAGGATAAAATGAGATAGGGAAATAATCATTTGAGTGATCACTATATGCCAGGCATTCTTCCAAGATCTTTCTGTTTATTATTTAATTTCTCACAAGAACTTTATGAGGTATGTACGATTATTTTTCAAAGTCCATATGAGGATATTAATACACTAAAAATTAACTTGCCCAAGATACTGGTGGAGCTAGGTCACATGTATGTGTGTGTGACAATGAGTGAGAGAGAGAGTTTTGTGAGCAGTGAACATTCAGAATGGAAGGGAGTCAAGTCTTGGTTTTTTCAGGGATATTAGTTTTATTTAGAAAATCCTTTGTGTTATTTTCTTTCTAGTCCTTTTTTCTCCTAATGTCCAGCTACAAAATGCTTCTTAGCATTACTACCAAAAGAAGAAATGACCTTTTTTTTCAATTCCAATCACTCTTTGTCTGCCCCATGTGTGAGCTGAAAAGTCAAGTAAAGAAGTTGAAATTGATGGCCAAAATGAGTTCTTATTTGCCTGTTTTTTTAACAGTGCCACATAGAATATTTCACAGTTTAAGGAGGGCCTTCACAGACATGACTTCATCTGATCCTCAGACAGCCCCAATATGTACTCGGTGTAGATATTAATATCCTTACTTTACAAATAAGGAGATTGAGCCTCAGCAAAGGCATAAGTGATATGCTGATAAACAGCAGAGTCCACATTTGGTCCATTTCTTCTAATTCTCTCTTCCTGTTTGGTATCAGACTCTAGACACTTGCTTCACATCCATTTCTAGAGAAACTGGCACTTTGCTGTCTGTCTAGTCTCTGTTCCCCTCAGGAGCAAGAATAGCAAATCCTCACCTTGGCAGAAACTGAGAAAAGGCTGAAAAAATGGGCACAGAAAACTCACAAATATAACTCAGCTTCAATGTCCCTGAGGAGAGTGAGGGCACAAAAAAAGTTTCTAAAACAATTCATTTCCCATCATCAGCCTAGGAATGTGATCCTTCTCCAGGCTGACGTCTGAAAACCTAAACTGTCCTACTTTCAGTTGTCTCCAGGGAACAGGATCTCTCAACAGTCAGTGTTTATCAACAGTCAGTGTCAAAAGTTCTGCTTTCTATCTATCCTAAGTCTCCCCTGCTGCCACTCATACCTTATGTTTATCTATCCTCGGTGAAAACAGCCCTGGGATCCTTAAGCTTCTGCCAGCTTCTGAGACACATCTATACATATTTCAGAGCAGAACAGGATTGGGACAGCAGTATTATTTTTCCATGTTCAGGCTCAGTTTGGAGCAATCATTTTATATATAATGATAAGCCTTCTTATGAAATTTGAAGACCCTCAGCTGCCCTGCTTCCGGACTGAGATTTTTTCCAGCATCTGGGAAAGAAATAAAATAATCCTCACTGACTATCCTGTTAGGAATTCAAGAAGCTTGGAAAATCAAAGCGCTTTTAATATTTGAGTCTCACTTTTTGGGACTCACCTTCCTTTCTTCTTGTGTATCTGGAGTGCTCTGTGAAGTTTAAAGGGTTAATATCTGTACAATCCCATTGGTCAGGGGCGTCTAATAATTATTAATTACTTTGTTCTCTAAAACAGCTCACTGTGGAGGCTTTGTTTGTTTAATGTCTTATCCTTCAGCTCTCAATGCCTAACTCCATCCCATCACCCCGAGTTACACCATAAACACCACCTCTCTGTTTCTAATACACAACATATTTCAAAGCAGAAAGGAATTTATAGCACCAATGTTATTTTTCCATGTACAATTCCAGTTTGGAATGCCCAGCAGCACTCAAATTGCCTTTCAAGATAAAGACCAGATTCTGATTCTATGTAATCCTTGTGTGGTTCTGGGAAGGCTCAGATATTAGTCTTATGGCCAGAATCTGTGTTCTCCAGGCCTCTTTGCATCCCAGAGTGGAATCAATTATGCCAAGCCAGACTCCATCAGGATTCTGCAGTGGCCTTTTGTCTTAATTCTCACACCTCAGCCAACAAGTTTCAGTTCTGAAACTCACACAACACAAAGCAAAGGCAGCTTCTTCTGCCCTAACCTCAGGTGTGGAATAAACTGGAAGGAATCTCAACTATCCAAGTGTATAGTCATCTTGTTTTCCAGCAAGTAGTTGACCTGAGGTCACACAATAGAGAAAGGGAAAACAGCATAGCACATCTTGAGTCCCCATCCATTACTCTTTTTAAAACATCATGTAGTTTCACAAAAAATGTTTTTATTTTTATATATTTAAGAGATTTTAGGCTTACAAACTAAATAGGAAAAAAATAGGTAAAGCATCCCTAGAGCAACTGAGGGTTAAGGGAATGACATGGTGGAATGAAGTCTGGAGAAAATTCACCTCATAGGATGTAAACAGTCTCTGACACTGATCAAGTCCTTCAATCTCGCCTTCACCAACAAGGAGCCTATTTCTTCAATACAGGCTGAATGTACACTTTTATTTCCCATGAGAATCTGAAATATACTTGAGTAATCTGGTAAAACAGATGTGAAATGGATGGACAAATGGGCCCTGAGTCGGCAGCTCTTCCACTCCCCAAAATGAAGACTAACCCTTGGATAGTCTACTGAAGATTCAGTCCTACTCCACACCCGCACCTTCCTAGAATAATCTGAGTCTGAGATGAGAGTGTAGCTATGGCTAGTCTCAACCATGAGATGTATCAAACATCCTCAGGCTGAGGAGGCCAAATATTTATAGGTATTCTCATTCCACAGTGAACAGTCCTATATGGGCAGGGATTAGCAGAATTCAAGCTTGTATGGCATAGTACAATATAATACCTTGGACATAATTAAAGGAATCAGAAAAAGATAACTGACTCAAGTTGTTGTTTCTAATTTTATTTCATAGAATACAAGAAGCCTGCTTAAGTTTGAAAAACACTTGTAAGTCCAGTGTAGACTACTTTCTTGGAAAAAGAAGAGATAAAGATTCCAACTGTAGGTGAAAATATTCTCTATCTCACATGAACTGTAGGACCAGAGAAAATTGGTCTTTGGAGAGAAAGCAATGAAGTCCATGTGAGAAAAAAATGCAAAAACAAGTGAGAATATTAACAAATTTTAATTTCTTAGCTCTTCCCAATGTCAAGATGCTCTTCCTGCTCTTGGCACCCAAAAGAGAGTTCATATTCTTTCATGCATTCCCATGTGTTGCTTAAAATGCACCAGATGGGCATATAGGTAACTCGAAATCACGTTCTTTTAAGATTTCTGTACAAGAGTTCAAATGAAAAAAAAAGGTAGACATCCTTATTCCAAATATGAAAAAGAAACTAGCTTACCAATTCACATAGGTATCCTCAGTAAATCTTTGGCTACCTGTTGACCAACTGTTTATTTTCATGGATTTCAGAATAATAGCTCCCTCTTGAGTTTTGTGCTATGAGTTATATTTCTATGTTTGTTAGGAAAACAAACACTGCACTGGGTATTTCAACAGAAGAGATTTAAAATAAGGAATTGGATGTACAGGTGTTAGCAGGCTGACCATTCAGAAACAATAAATGCAGAAAGAAATACCACTGTAAGATGGTGGGAATAAATGGAGAGGAATTGGGGCAATACGAATTTAGGAGCTAGAAGAAGGGGGCACTGTGAAACTACTACAGCTCAGATCATTAAGGTGATTCACAATATTTTTTACTACCATAGAGGAAATATGTTAAGCTTGGTTTCTGAGAATGTGAAAAGAAGCTTTAATAGTCCTTTATCATGGTTGTTATTAAGTGGTAAATGGGGATTAAGAGATTGACAAATTTAAGAGTCAATCCAAAGAAAGGTCTTTTATTTGTCTTTTTTTAAAAAAGTTTTCTTAAAGCTAGTTTCACTCAGCTTTTCTATTGTTTCCTTATTCTGATTTCATTTATTTCTGTTTCGCTATCTCATTCCTTCTGCTAACTTCGGGTTTAGTTTGTTCTTTTTCAGTACTTTGAAGTATAAAAGTAGTTCTTTGAGATCTTTTTTCTTTTTTTTTTTTCTTTTTGCATATATATGTGTGTTTTTATTTATATTACATTATTGCATTATTGTGTACCCCGGGGCTTTCCTTAACTTTTCATTAACACCTGTTAACCATCCTGATCTTTTGTGTTCTTCACCTCCCCCACTTCCTTCCCCCTCCTCCTCTCTTGCTCCATTGTTCAGTCCCATTGGTTGTTTTTATTTTTTCTTGTTCATTTGTTTGTTTTTCCCTATATCCATCATATAAGTGAGACCATCCTGTATTTCTTTTTCTTTTTGACTTATTCCTGCTATTATGAGTCTTTCTAGTTCCATCCATGTTGGAGATCTTTTTTTCTTAATTTACATTAACAGATACAGATTTATTGCTATAAATTTTCTTCTTAAAATGACTTTTACTGAATTGCATAAGTTTTATTTAGTATCTCTAGTTTGATTTGTCTCAAGATTGTTATCTCTTTTTTTGCACCATTGTTGATCAGGATGATTGCTGTTGCTCAATCTCCACCTGTTAGTGAATTTCCCAATTTGCCTCCTGCTATAAATTTCTAGTTTAAAAAGACCATGGTCAAAAAAGATACTTGATAAGACAAGCTGTCTTTTTTTTAATTTGCTAATACTTCTTTTGTGCTATAACATATGCCATATGTTGGGGGATGAGCTGTTTGAATTTAAGAATAAATTATAATCTGATTATTGGATGAAATGTCATCTATATATAATCTGTTAGATCCTTTTGGTCTATAGTATTGTTAAAGTACGCTGCTTCCTTATTGATTTTCTGCCTGAATGATCTATGCATTGTAGAACTCCTATTTATTTCCCCCATTAGTTTTGCTATGGTTTTTCAGTCTATTTATATATTCTAATTAGATATGTATACTCTGCATGCATTCATCCTCTTATCATTCTTTGACCTTTTTTGTCTCTTGTGACAATATTTTACATAATTTCTACTTTGTCTCATATAAATATAGTCGTTTAGGCTTTCTTTCAGTTAACTTGCATCGAATACCTTTTTTCTATACCTTAAGATATATATATATGTCCTTTAGCAAATTTCAAGTTTATAATGCTGCATTGTTAATTATATATACACTGCTGAAGATTAGAACTTATACATCTTGCATATCTGAAATTTTGTAGCCCTTCACTTACCTCTTACCACATCAACCCACCACCTATGAACAACCATGAGAATTTGACCAAACCTTTTACTAAAATTATCATAATTAGCAAGAAAAGTTTTCCCAAAAAGTAGTATCTTAAATATAGTTAACATTAATCTCTCCAAAAACCCACAGAGACATACACTTGCAGTTTCTGCACCTCAAACTGACACAGTCATCTTTACTCCCTCCTCTCCATTCGGAATATTCAGATTAGTGCCTCTATCGGCAGCCTCAAAACCTCATGAAAGATGATTTTATGGCTTATAATATTTGTATTCCCAGTATCTCCAGCTCATAACAGAAATTCAATCCATGTAGCAGACTTATAATGCATGATAGAAATAAACGTCATCAGCAATGTCTTAGCAAATGCTGCAAGATTTTAGAGGAAAAGAAGTTTTCTTGTTGGATGAATCACAAAGGATTCATAGAGAAAACAGTGTTTCTTTCCAAGGTCTTTGAGAACAAACTCAATTTGAAATTCTATGTAGGTAGAAGAACCAAACCAGCAAAGCTATAAAGACCATATTATAAAGTTTTTTTTTAAGTGATAAGATTCCAAATGTTGGCATTTATATGATATTGAAAAGAGAGGAAGGCATTAATGGTTGATAAGGTAGAACAAAAGTAAAAACCAAGAATCTGCCTGTGTCAAATAAGAGAACAGCAGAATATGGAGTAGAAAATGCTATAATCTTTAAAAATGGAAACATACAGTCAGTTGGCAAATATTGAGGGATGAGTTTATGGAGAAAAAGAAGAATGAATAATGAATGATACTTCATACAATTTTACATTGAAAGGCAAAAAAATGAAAGGATAGTAGCTTGAAGGTTTATTAAGTAGGATATAGAATTCTTACACACATACACACATAGCATAATGCAGTGGATGAGAACATAGTTCTAATCTCTGGTCACTTGAGTTTAAATCTTAGTTCAGCTATTTGTTATCATAGAAATCTTGAGCAACTTATTTAAAGTCCCTACATCTCATTTTCTGATACACAGCTTGGATAGCTGTTGCCAAAAAATAAATGAACTAATAAGTGTAAAACAATTAAAATACCAGTCTCAAAAGCTTTCAAAAAATGGTAACTAGTTGGACTATACAGAATATATATATATATATATATATATATATGTAAATATACAGAAAAAGGCTATCTCAAGGAAATTAAGTCAAAAACTGAAAAATCGAGGCTTCTATTGCAAAACTAGATTCATTATAGTCATAGAAAGATAAACTTAAAACTCATTGAGTCAAACTCCTTTACACACACACAGACACACACACACATACTTCTCTATAAAAAAGAGGAGGAAATCCGAGTCTCAGAAAAAATAAGTAATTTGGCCTCAGGTCACTCTGGATAATCACGCTGGATGAGGTACCTTGATTCCCAGTCCAGTGTAGAGCAAGCAGCTAATAGAATGTGCTATAAAAGTGACACAGCTAGTTGATCAAAATTGAATTGATTTGCCAAAAAAACAAAAACAAAAACAAGAGGGAGACCAGAGAAGTTAAGGGGGAAGGTGACTGAGAACCAGCCACATTGAACTGGCTTCCTGAGTCTCAGTTTCAATTCTCCAGCACTTTTATTTATATTTAGAAATTAGTTAAGAGACAGTGGTCTCAAGAAACAAGCCACAAAGTATTCAAACCTGAAATACAATATTATACAATCATAATCATATCCCAAAATGTACATTTGAGGATAATGTCTCAAAGAAAATGAAAAAAGTAGAAAAACCAACAATACACACAAAATCTTCTGTGGAATGATAAAAATAAAATATTGGTTAAACTTTTCATTTTGCACTTTAATTTTATCAAATGATATAATTTTGGTGTGACCAGGTTTATACTTAAACAGTCTCTGCTGTCGCTGGAAAGCCAGATGACTATGGCTTAGTCAAAGATGAAGATATATTATTGCCAGATATATTAAACAAAATTTGGTTACCCAATAGGTCAGATCATGTTTCTGATTAAACAACTTGATGGTTAAATATAGGACTTAAACCAGCAATGGACTGCCAGTGGTTTCTATTGTTTGGTTCTTCACAAAGGAGCAATTATTTGAGAAACTAGGGACAGACAAAAGAAAGGAAGTCTGTTTTTGGAATAATATAAAGGGATTTAATTTGTACTTTTCAAGGAAGAGAAGAATCAAACAAAAATAAAATTGGTGTTCTGGGTTTGGGGACCTAAACAGACTCAACATAAAAAAAGAAAGATTATAGAAATCTGAAACTATCATCATAATTTCAGTTGTACACTTGAAAAAAATAGGGGGAAATATCTAAAATAGAACATTTATTTGGCTTACCAACTGAAAATTGATCTTTTCATTATGCTTTCAGTCAAGGGTTGATTTATAAATACTCAGTAGTGTTTTGCTCCATTAGTTAAAACAGCTTTTTTCTACAAACAAGGAACCTTTTGGGGAGAATTTTTAAAGCAACAGAGACAGAGATCTCTGGGTTTTTCTCTTAAATTCCTATCAGAATGCTACAGAGCTTTTAATCAAAATTTACCACCCACAAAATCCTTTTTAATTCATTCACCTAAATCAAGTGAGATATCAAAGGCTTAAAGAATCACTGTCCTTTGCTAGTCATTAGCTATAAATCACCCGTTATCTGACCTTTAAGAATATTTACACCATTTGATGAAATGATTCTACTTTTGGGAATTCATTTTTAGGAAGTGGTTATAAATATGAAAAACCTCTTATTTTGAAAATTTGTTCCACAGCATTATTTATAGCAGCAAAGTGCTTGAAGAAAAACATTGAACACTAAGGAAAAGGTTAAATTAACAAACCCACATGAAGAAATATCAGCATATGAAATTTAGCTTTATATATATTAATTAACAATATGGGAACTGTTTATGCTATAATGCTAAGAATTTTTATAAATACATAGAAAAACATGTGAAAAAAATTAGCAAAAACTGAACTGTAGATGTATTAAAAGAGAGATGGCCTTAAATATACTTTCTATTTCCCTTCATTTCCAAGGGTCTCTTAGTTTGAGTTTGGATGATATAGCATCTCTCAATGCTGGTCAGAGGGCTTTTGCTCAATACTTCTAACTTGGATGTGGCATGAAGGGTATGGGTTAGGCAACTCCCTCTACAGAATAAACGTCTGTAGCCAGCAAAGTCTCTGGTCATTTCACAAAACTGAGATCAGTAGGCTGCTCTTGGCTTAACAAGTCCGGAGGAAATGAATTAACTTCCTTCAAAAGCAGTAGAAAGAGCCAGGGATAAAAAGCCTACAGAATGCTTCTGTCTGCAGCGTAGATGTGTCTTTCTTTTTACTACATTATCCTTTTTCTTTTGATGAACAGTCATTGGAATAATTTTAGGTTTATAGAAGTTATAAAGATGGTAGAGACTTCCTGCGTGACCCTCTGTTATTCCCGTCATCAACATTTTTGTCAAAGTGAAGAAACTGACATTGGAATGCTAGTGACAAAAATCCAGATATATTTGGGTTTCACTTGATTTTCCATCAATGTCCTCTTTTGACTCGAGCCTCCAACTCAGGGTGACACACTGCATTTTGTCACCATGGTCCCTGAGTCTCCTGTCTGGACAATTTCAGTGTTTCCTTGGCTTTCTTGGTTTTCACGGCCTGCAGGAGTACTGCCAAGTATCCTTAGAAGGTCTGGGTTTGTGTGATATCTTTCTCATGATTACACCAATGTCGTACATTTTTGATGAAAGTATACCACAGAGGTGAAGTTTCTCTTCCAGTGGCACCAGGTGACACCTACCTGAAATCAGAGTGATACTAACCTTTATCCTTTGACCGAGATGGTATTTGCAAGGTTTCGTCATTAGTGTACCCAGCCCATTCTAACAGATGGAAGAGAGTAACTACATACAGCCCACCCTCAGTAGGGTGTGGCTGGTAATTACTCTCCACCTCCTACTGCAAGGAGAAAGACGTATTTTACTTGAAACTGTTCTCCCCCACTTACTGATTTACCAATTTACATGAGTAATTACTCATGTTTAGTGATTTTCACACTACACTTTACTCAAGTTATTCCAGTTGTACCATTACAAGCCTCTCATCTTTCAGGCTATTAGTACCTTTATTTTCCTATCCAAGATGCTACAGATTTATCTATCTTTGAAAACCTTTACTTGAGCAGAGAATCAGTTGTTCTTCCAGGAAGCCCTACAGAAGGTATTTAGAAAGCAAAGACTGTCACTAGGTATATTTATTGCTACTGGGTTACTGTACTTTTATGAATTTGATGTATATTTTTGTTTTCTTTATAGCTACAAAAAGGCTAATCTTTAGACTACTTAGGAGTGGTTTCTTTAAGCAGCGAACCAGCACTGGAACTGGGAAATAGAAAGCATCTTATAGATAGAAAAGCAAGATATGGCTTTGGTAAATATAGGCTGCTGGTTTTGCAAAGGATGTGATAAGAGCCCTTAAGGCCTAGGGCAGAGAGAAACCAGTTTATTTGAACAGACCTGCCTGTTCTTGCAGGTCTGGTGAGACTGATTCGGCTTCCGTAGGCGCTAAGTCGGAAGTGCTGATCAAGATGGAGGCGAATCCAATTTAGGAGCACCTGCTGCCTCTGAAAGTGATCGGTTGACTAAGCCTACTTTGTTCACCAATAGTCCAGTAACATGTGAAGAGAAAGACTTACCTGGAGATCTCTTTAACCAGCTCATGAGAGATAACCTTTCAACTGTAAATGGGGCTGAAATTTTAACGTTGGGAGAAATGTTGACTTTACCACAGAATTTTGGGAATATATTTTTGGGATAAACCTTTTCTAGCTATATCGGTGTTCATAATGATAGCAATCAAGTTGTAAAGCATTTACTGGTAAAAGCTGATCTTCAGATAAGCTCTCAGCACTTAAATCTTTCTGTCTCCAATGGTGCAGCAGCTGAACTAAAGCCTGATTGTTGCATTGATGATGACATTCACCATGAAGTAAAAGAAATCGGAACATACATCTTGGTGTGTGCAGTGAGGTGTTCAGCTCAGGGCGGAGAGAAAATGTACTTTAGCAGATTCTTCAAGTTTCAGGTTCTCAAGCCATTGGATGTGAAAACCAAATTTTACAGTGCAGAGTAATATGTACATCACTCAAAGAAAACAAGTTTCATGAGAAACTTTGTTATAGAGTTCTAAGATAAGACAACTTTGGAGGAAGAATTGTGACAATAAAAGCTAAGATCCAAACATTTGATCAGCTGCTGGCACAGTGCTTCCGCTCAGACTGATGAAGTTTTTCTGGAAGCCCAGATTCAGAATATTATCACCTCAGGGATGTTGGTGGAGAAGGTTTCCCTGGAATCATCTATAAAGTACAATGTTGCAAAATTAAGTTCCATCAACCAAGATGGAGAATGGTAACTGAGGAAGAATAAATGCAGGGTTGACATTATAGACAAGAAAGAAAGTCATTCCTGATTTTCTTCATCAGGAATGAAAATTATATTTTTTTACGGTGGTTAGAGAAAAGTTCATAACCTTCTGTAGCCTCAATGAGGAAAACAATAATATTCTGTTCTTTTGCTACTCGTTTTGGAAACGATTAATTTAGATTGGTGTATTTCATAATCTAAACTGCTAGTTTAGGACATATAATTCAGCATCTGTATCTACTGCATTGTGCTCACCACCTTGCTTGCTTTCCATCCATAGCTGGACAGTTGATCCCCTTTACCCTGTTTACACAGTCCCACTTAAGGTTTTGATTCTGCTGTCTTTTCAGTTGATACCTGTCCAGTATTTTTGGTAATATATTGTGTTCTGTTATAAAGAACCTCAAGATTTTCCATATCCACTAAAAAATGGTTTTAAAAAGTTAAAAAAAAAAAAGGCTAATCTTTTCCCAGGATACTCAAAGTTCTTATATCATATATATATATATGTCAAATATACTCTACATCTTATATACCATACATTCTTAGGTATCTTATGTCATGTACCAAAGCTCTGCAGTTGCTTTAATACCTATTTTTCTGAGTACAAATATATTTAACCTTTCCCCCAAGGTGATCACTATCATGGAAGCCATTGCTATATCTTTACAGAGAAACAATTGTTTTAATTTTTTTCTTTTAAAAATATCATGACATTCTTCGTTTAATTCACTGCTAGTTTTTGTTTTTGAGTTAAACTGCTCTTGTTCATCTAATTTCTTGTAAAATGATAGACTAGTGGGCAGCCTGCTGAGGGCTGCCTGCATGCCCAGGTCCCTAGCTTTCAGAGCTCCCTTGCCAGTGGGAAGCAAAAAGGGTGAAGGATACTTGGTAAGCCCCCTGAGCTGGGTGAGCCTGGGAGGGGAGACAGGGTGGGGGTTTTGGTGGCCCCCCCACCAGCAGGTGGCTGCTGCACGGGGCAGCTATCTGCAGCCCAGATCGCGGAGCCTTGTTGCCCCCTGCTCCTAGCCCAAGGGGAGCATGGAAGGGCGCATGCTCAGCCATCTGAGCCCCGTTCCCATGCAGGGAGGGACAGGTACGTAAGGGGAGCCCCTTCCATTTCACTCTCACTCCAGCTAATCTTCAAGAGGAGCAAGAACATGCACAACACAAACCCCATCATAAAATGGGTGAGGGATCATGCAAAAATCCAGCCCACAAGCCCGAGCTGGACACAGCAGATGGACAACCAAGAGAACCAGTGCCTGCGAGACACGAGAAACAACTGTAGAGACACGATGTCAAGAAGCACACCTATGCACTCACGGGATCAGGAAGACCCAAAACCTCATTTCAGAGATGCCTTCTAGGAGAGCAAGGCCCTCACCCCACACTACGGGTTACCAAAGATGGGGTAACCGGCCCTACATCAAAACTGCAAACTGAGGCAGAGGAGATAATCTACAAAGGCCATTCACAGACACCTGAATCCACAGAGAAACTTCTTCACCAACACTGGCTGGGATTGGCAAGACCCGCTAAATCTGACCAGAACCATAAGGCAAAGCAGCAAAACAGCAGAGATGTGATTGGAGAAGATGTCCTGCAGCAAGAAAACATGGACAGATCACAGATGAATACAGACTGGCCGCCCAAAGCAAACTTAAGCTGAAAACCTATCAGCAAGGCTTGCTGGTTCCAACAACACAGTCCCTCACCCAATGAAAGAACACTGCCACAGGAAAGAAAGAGACTAATGGACTTAACACAGACTGATAAACAACAAAGAGTGGGGTTTGAGAGAATGGAAGGGGCACCAGAGGGAGGAGGGAGGAAGAGGTATCCCAAAAGCCACTTACTGAAATTGTGATCTAAAGAGTAAAAGAATAAAATAAATAAAAAAATAAAATGACAGACTAATTTTCCCATTAAACTAAGAGGCAGCAAAGGTAAAAAGTTTCGTCTTTGCCTTTTTTTCAACAAGGAACCAAAAAGTCATACACCCCAATCTATCATCACCACCCACACCTAAAAAGAAGCTAAACTTTTAGTCACAGCTCTTTAGCCCTCAGTTGCTTCATATGTAACATGAAGTGTTGGAACTTCGGCTCTCTGAGGCTTCCTGCAGATGACAGCGGTGACATCAGAGACAACAGTGGCATGGTCCCTGTCAGCTGTAGTTGAAGGACCCCACTGGAGATACTGATCTGTTCTGAGAAGTCATCAGGCACTTCTGTGGTGGTGTGTGTGGTAAACAACTCTTTAGCAACCTACAACCTCTGGTTCCATCTGTTAGGATTGGAGAACTGCTGCCTGAACATTTGAAACTGCTGCCCTCTACTGCACAGAAATAATCCAGCTAGGAAACCTAAACAGGCCTCTGGCCATGTCAGGACACAGCCTCAGGGAGGTGACTGACTCACAGGAACAGCTCAGAAAATAATGAAAAACCAAACCATAACATCTGCTCAAGCAAATACATCCTGCTTCATCATAACCCTCAAGTGTTGCTTATTCCAGCTTCTCACAGTAGGGCAGGTTAATAAGGACAAAGACTGCTGCCACATTCCAAAGGACTCCAGACTGTGCTAAAAACAAATCCTCTGGAGTGTCACTATTGGAAAACAGAGTGTGGATAAAAGTACATAAAGCAGGCAAAAATAGTTCTTTACTGATCGACGTTACTTAAGAGGGTATGATGAACCTTCCCTTTGACCACCATTTCAATATTCTCATCTCTCTGATTGCTAGTAATTCAGTAAGCACAGCAGTTCTTTTTGCAAATTTGCTCTCTGCAGGCATCAACTTTTCAACTTCCACCTGCAACCCAAGGCATACATCGTAGTTTGTGGTTATTTCCATCTCACTTTCCTAGGAATAAGTCATCACAAGTAAGTTATCAGGATTCCCCATCCATTTCTCAACAACTCAATATATAGAATTGGGTAGAATCTATAATGTCCTGGGATCCTTATCTGTACAAAGGCTAATTGATCCATGGGGAATATTGTCAAATGCACTGCCCCTCAGTATCTTTTATGAGCAGTGGAGAGATGTGTGCTGAGAATAAAGGGAGGCAAAAGATTATGAGAAAAACTTTTCCACTGAAACAACTATACTTAGCTAAATAGACCCCAATCTTACTCTCAAATGTTAATTGGTCATTTCCAGAATTGCGGTTGGCTATCCCCTACAACTACATACACACAGAGACACACACATACTTTCCTATAAATAAAGAGGAAATGTAGCCTAGGCTAAAAAACAATAGTTGGCTTGAGCTGGTGTTGCATAGTGTGATTCCCAGTTGCACAGTAATGCGAGCTCGGCCTCAGTGACAGCCATCGCTGTGGATCCTGTCTGGTGTCTCTTGCCCTTCTGACCTTCCTTCTTTGAGACTGGAGGTAGAACCAATCTCCTACCAAGATGCTGCTCATTTGATCTAATTGTAAAGTTTACTGAAAAAACTATTTCTCCTTTTGTTATTAGCTTTCCCCATTCATCTTTGAGCTTGATAGCTTAAGAACTACAACACACAATTATCCCATTTCTTTAGTCTTCCAACAGTTACAGTGATAGCTGGTGAAGACAGTAATTTTCGGAACACTGTTGGGGTGAGAAGAAGCCATGGTAGGAAACAGACAGCATAGGGATTAAAAGCAGGACTTTAAAAGTCAGAGAGACTTGGAGTCCCCTAAATTATGGAAACCTAGGTAAGCTATTTAAACTTTCTTTTTGACAAGTGAATTACTTTTCAATGTATTCTGTAATTTCAAAACAGATAGACCAAAACACCTATTTTTTGTTCAAAGAGCTCTAACGTTAATGAATACAATGAGCAAGTGTTGAATGTCTCGTTGGATGAATTTTTATCTATATAGAGACCATCTAGAACCACTGCTAATCTCAACATAGAAAATAATTCCATCATTCAGCATGTTCCCTTTTGCTCCTAGCTCAATAGGTAATTCCTTCCATAAATATTATTTTTCTGGTATTTTTCTCTATAGCTTAATTTTGCTATTAGATCATCCTATAAATGGAATAGTATAGTAACTTCCCTCTTGCTTCTCGCTTCTTTCTCCCAACATTATTGCTAGCCACTATGCTAAATTCATGTTTAACTTTTCAAGAAACTGACAAATTGTTTTCCAAGATAGCCACCCCCTTTTCTACTGGCACCAGCAATGTATTAGAGTTGTACATCCTTGCCAACTGGGGTTTGGGCAGTCTTTAATTCTGATAGACCTGTCTTGTGCCTCACCACTCTGGTTTTAGTTCCCATTTCCCTGATGACAATGATATTGAGCATCTTTTCATGTGCTTATTTGCTACCAATATAGCTTTCCCAATGAAGTATCAATTGTATCTTTTGTCTGTTTGTTAAGATTAGTTTTTGGTTTTTGTTTGTTTTTTGACTTTTGAGAGTTTTGGTATAGTCCAGAACCCTGGAAAGAGGCAATTTTGTGACTCAAGTTCAAAGGTCATCTACCCCAGAATTTCATTTTGTTTGGTGGGGAGTTGGGGCAGGGTGGTTCAGTCTTTTTTCCATTACGGTCTTAAACTCATTGAATGAAGCCCACCTACATTATCAGGGGAAATCTACTTCACTCATAGTCCAAGGATTAAACTGTCAGTCTTATTCCAAACACCCTCAACAGAAACATCCAGAATGTTTGAAAAATTTTCTGGTTCAGTAGCCCAGTCAAACAACATGCAAAATTACTACCAAAATAATACAATGCATTGATCATTGAGTATCAAAATTTCTAGCTTACAAGAAGAGACACAACCAGCAAATAAAAAGAGGACCTTTCTTATTATAATTATCAAAAAAATGAAGTTATCACTATAAACTCATTTTTTTAAAAACAAAGCATATTTTCTGGTTGTCTTTTAAAAGGGTTTAGAACCTCTGCAATAAGCATCCCTGTTGCCCTAATAATAGTGCATAAATATTATTTCCCATTAAAAAAATATGGTTTTGTCAAGTTGGACTCCTTTCTCTATGCAGGGCACTACCGGACACCTGTCTTCACAGAGCTTGCAGTCACATTTCAAGGTAACCTTCATGAATTTGGAAGAATTATGCAGGTCTCTTATAATGCAAGTGTACAGGGAAGAATATGGGCATTAGCATTCCTAGAAACTAACTCCAGGCACATGGCTGAGCTACAGTCCTGTTTGTATTTTCATCCTACAGAGGGCTAGATCTTTCTGGAACATGGCCTCAGCCCTTCAATCCAAGAATGCAAGCTTGATTCTGTAAGTGAATTTAAATTTACTTACATTTCACTGTGAAGATTTCTCATTTGTCAGAAAAGTAAACATCAGAAAAAATGAGTCAATAAATGTATTTTATAAAACACCTAAACTGGTATTTGTAGGGTAGGGGAAGGAAATCTGTTAAGAGTTGATTCTGGAAGTGTTTGAGTCCTGGGACATCTAATCATACCAGAAAGCAAGGAAGTCTCACAGAAAGACTGGAGGTTACATCAGAAGGGCCCAGGAACCAATTCAAGGGGACTAGCTGGCCAAAAGAAGTAACGACTATAATTGATGTTTCATAATACGCAGGACTGGGGAGGACTTCATCAATCACTCTTGGAGAGAGGAAGGGTACAACTTACTATTCTGGAAAGTGATTAAGGGGGAAGAATCAAGCATTTATCCTGTTTCTGGGTTGCTATTTGATCAATATTTGACCAAGTAACTGAAGAAATCTTTATGAAGAATGTGTGGTAATACAAAAGAAATGGCAGGAAAATGTGCCCATTTCAGCCACTATAAAAGAATCTAGGAAACATTCACTGCTAAAACAGCAAATGAAAGGTTGGTGGGGATTTTGAATGCTGGACCAGGCTGACAATACCTAAATAGAAAATCCTAGCCAATTATAATGTCTCAAAGAGAAAAGTGATAACATTTCCTAATAAGATTGATAACTATGCAGTTATATATATGAAAGATATTTTTTAAAGAATTAGTATGAATCTGATCAAGCCTCAGCTACAGTTTCCAGGTAATATGGAAGACAGAACATGTTAAAGAACATCCAGAATGGAATCCAAAATCTACAAAATTTTACTGGAAATATAACCGGTTATTTTTATAATCACTAAATAAGGAAAAATATTTTTACAGGTCAATAAAAGAGGATCTATCTAGGAAACAATGTCAATAATTGAACTTTAGAACCTGATTAAAATAAACCAAAGTTGTAAAGTTATTTATGAAATACTTAACGATATTTAAACAAAAGCTGGACATTTATTTGATGCCTAAGTCTATTCAGGCTGTTTAAAAAAAAAAAATCATAGACTGGGTGGTTCATAAACAATAGAAATTTATTTCTTATCGTCCTTGAGGCTCAGAATCAACATCAACATGCATGTAAGTTCCGTGCCCGGTGCTTCCTAGTTCACAGACGGCCATCTTCTCACTGTGCCCTAACATGGTACAAGAGTCTTTAGAGGGACACTAATTCCATTTGCAGTGCCACCCTCATGACTCAATCACTGTCCAAATCACCTTCACATTGGGGGTTAGCATTTCAACATGTAAACTAGAGGGGATACAATCATTCAGCCTACAGTAGTTGATAGAAAGCAATTTAACATTTTAATTAAAATGTTAATTAAAAATGGCTATATATAGAATAAAAAATAGAATTGTAAATAAAAATACATTTGTACCTTCTAACTGTATATTGAAGTATCAGTTCCAATACAGATGACTTTAATTCAGTGGAGGTGTAAGGGTTGGGAATTAAATATACAGAATTAACCAACATTGTTAGAAACTCAGTAACAGGAGGAACCCCTTATTGTTTTACTATTATATTTGACTTTTTTTCATAATCACAAATTAGTCATGGATATTAGATGATTACATACAAGTCTGGCAGGCAATGAGAAATAAGGGCTCAAAGTATATAATGTGGAAACTGGCACCGGAGTTTGAGGTAGCAACAAAGACTGTTTCTTCTGGTTCCATTCACAGTTTTATCATATTTGAGTCTTTTTTGCACTACAGGTTTCCCAGCTATCTAAAAGCAGAGTATTTCTATGAAATCTCTCTAAGTCAAATGGCATAAAACAAAGAAGCAATTTATATGGGAAAAAATTTTTGAGCATCACTAGACTCCAAAACCAACCAGTCAAAAACACCAAATGACATAGCTAACCTAAAATCACACTCACACACAGGAAAGGCAGGGACACTGTGATATATAGGATGACAGAAAGCAGTTTCAGGGAAGGAACTTGGGAGGTCACTCATGCACCCCCCAACACCACTTTCACTTTCTCCTTCTGTCATACAGCAAAATCCTTTTTGGATTTCTCTCACTTAGTAAAAAGTCATTCATGTAGGTCTTTCCTAAAAGTGAAAGAATGCAAAGTAAACTTGCAAAAAAAGCAGAGGATACCAAATACCACAAAGCTTCTTCAAAATTTTATAATCTCCAAATAGAAATTTCATCAAGGTACAAATGACACTCCAGAGACAAGAAGAAAAGTTTATTTTACTGCCCAATTATTTTCTTAAAAAAGTTTTAATTTCTGATAAAATAAAACATAGTTTTAGTACCGTAGAAACCTTCAACATGTACAATGACATATTATTACTATGTACAACCTTCAAAAGCAAATGCTTCCAGTTCCAAGTAAAGTGATGTCAAACATCCTGACTATATACTTAAGCTGAAGGAAATTTTCTGGATAACCAATGTGTTCCTTGGCTTGGGGGGAGGGAGTCATACAGTTGAAAAATATAAATAAATGTTCAATGAATTGAGAATCATAAAAATGTCTTCTGAAGTTCAGTGATCTGGATCTAGGGCATATGTAGTAGTTATAAGAGGTCAACAAGTAAAATCAAACTCTGTGGATATTCAAACGAGTATTCCAGGAGAGGTCCTTTAGGTTCACAGTTAAGATATCAAAAATAAAAGCTATTTCTGTTGTAGTGGGACTTGGTATCTGACTCATATGCCATTCTTCACCAGCTCATGGACTCCATTCTCATCAATGATTAAAGGTGCATGGAATTCTTTATCTGCCACGTAACTTTCTATTCCCTAAAAGAAAGGTTAAAATAAAACATAGGAAGTTGGTGGACACAAGTCATGGGAGAGGTTATAACAATGACTTATTAAAGGCTGAATAACAAAAGTTGGGGTGAGGTGTAGAATTTTAGAATTTAATAAAAATCTACTTAATGTATTTTAAATTGGGGCTTACTAACCTATTAATAGAAGCATAAAACAACAACTACAAAAGAAAAATGATTTGATTGTATTCTATTACAAGGCCAAAAGTTAAGAAGGTATTCTCCCTACATTCATCAGCCAACAGTTAACTTTCCAGTCCAGGTGGCATCATTTCTAATGCTAGATGTAAGCAACCTGACAAGGACCTCCAGAAAAATAGATTAAGAATGCCTATGTTTCCCCAATCTTAAGTAAGAGTACTAATAAGCATAAAGAACAAAAAGACCCACTGGGATAAAAAATTAAATTGTATCAAAAAGAGATGATTTATCTAAATAAACAAGGCTGATTGTTTGAAAATTTGTGCATTTCAATGTATCGGTGAAATGGATTCAACATTCTATACACATATATGGAACAGATCTATAGTACAAGTCAAAGACTCAGAACCAATGCAGCTTCTCAGTTCATTCCCCAGAGAAACTTCTCAGAGCAAGAAAATGCTGCATCTTCTCTAAGGGCAGTTCTAATCAAACATAAGATAACATCAGAATACTGTTTCTAAAAGAACAGAGAAAGAGCCCAGAAAACTTACTTCTCCAGCATAGGAGACAAGAGGAGAGATTTCACACTGGATCGGTACATCATTGGCATCCTTCAAGCTAAGGGAAAAAGGCAAATGTGTTAAAGACTTCATTGCCCATGTTACTTGTTGGATTGAAAATACAGCTACAATACAGGAAATACAGTTAAAATACAGAAAATACAAGTTACAATAACTCTCCTCTGAAAAGCCTGCAGTTAACAAAATTCTCCTAGACAAACAAATAGCATAAAGTCTACTCATGATCACTAAATTCCCTCAGTAGTGTTAATATGAAATCCCCAAGGTCCAAAAGACTCTTCAGAGCTCTTCATCAATGTTCATATGCTTTTCTCCATCTTATTTTTCATCATTTCTAAGTTGTAATTTTTAATCTGTCATTGAGTATAAACTATATTCTAGACCTACTGCTAGACATGCTTGGAATCCTTCATATTCTAATTCTCACCATAACCTTGTGACATACAAATGTTGACAAACACCATGAAGCTTAATCATCCAGTTCAGAGATCACTTGGTATATGTGGTTAAAAACTTATTTAAAATTTTAAAATATGTTAATAGTAGTAGTTGCAGTAATAATAATAATAATGATGATGATGATGATGATGATGACCATTTAAGTGCTTGGTAGCCACAGATAGCTAATGACCACCAAATCAAACAGCACAGACATAACACCATTTTCTTCCCTGCAGCAGCTCCTTTTGAACAATAGTTCTCAAGGTCAGTTAAATTGTTTCCTAGTACATGTCCTTCTGTTCAGCCCAAATCTCCTAGATTAGCTGAGCTGATTGTTCAAGATTTCAAAGAGCCTGCCTCTCTTACTTTCACCAAGTCCCTCTTTGCAGAGCTAAGGCAGAAAGTTCCCAAATGAATGTGAGGTCCAACTCACCACTGTTTCTAACATTTATAGGCACTTGCAGTGCTGAGATTCTACATTATTCATCACAAAAGTCAAGAGATTTCAAAATATGTTCAAAATCACCAGATCTTTAGGATTATTTTTGCAACTTCAACAATTTTACTAAAAAGACACAAAGTACATAAAAAATCTAGTTTCTTGGAGTTTCAAACAACAGCTAGATTTTGTTTCACCAAATATGTGTCTTGAAGTTTTAGTAGCATGAATAAAGTCAGAGGGCCTCTGAGTTCAGCCTAGCTTTCTCTGAATAGAAATACTGGGTCAACATTGGAAACCACACCTTCCTCCAATTTACCTGTCCTGCTGCTGTCCCCTCAAACTGAGCATGCTACACCCACCGTAGGTAATTCCAAATCATCTCCACTATGCAAATCATACCTTCCCCAAGATTTAGCCCAACCCCCATGTTTCTCTGAACCAGTGCATTTTGTATTGATTCCCTACTTGATTTATTTGAGAAAAAGTATTACTACACTGGCTAATTACTGTGCCTGAGAGTAATGGCTACTTATCCCACACATCTATCACATAAATACACTCTGACTAATGTCACTTAATTTTCATGTATGTGCATCTTGAGCTACTCAGCAGTCTGTAAGAAATGGCACTTTTCTCTGGTGGAAACTATTTCAGCACTTGCAGGTCAGCAGGAAGGCCTACAAAAGCTTGTTGGATGAATGAATAAATAAGCTATAAGCTACAACAGACAATATAAGAAAAAAGGCAAATTAAAAGTTAGGGCAAATTCAGATGTGTCAATTTTTATCCAAAAGGACTCAAGAGAGCTGGTGTAGACCCTCTGGGGCAGCTCAGAGTCCTATAAACTCAAGGAGAAAAGAAAGACCACTCCATTGATAAGGCAAAGACCTGCTCTACCTGCAATCCTGAGGGAGTTGGCTGTGTCTAGACCAGAAGTGCACTGACCTTGAGGAACACATGGTTGAACTAAATGTAACTCTCTTATAGCACCCCAAGGAAGTAAACTTGCCCTTATGAATACAAAACCTCAACAAACTGCAAATTAGACCAGGGACAATGTCATCTCCCAAAAGTTTTGGGGTGGCTGACTATTAGTAGACATTAAGGAAAAAGATTAAGTTTTTACTTAGTCAAAACTGAACATCTTAGTGTCCTTTCAGACTATCTCAAAGCTATTCTTTTCTCTTTTACACAAATAATTATTTTATTCTATTTTAAATAATCTTTTTCCATTCTCCTTTATAGTGCTAAAAATTTCTATAGGAACTTCTAAATCATGACGTCATTTGGGGCCAAACTTTGATTTCAGCCTAATTATTTTACAAAGAGTTAAAATGAAGTAAATGAAAGGGGTAAAAGACCAAATTAAAAAATAAATAAAAACAGAAACAAGTCTTAAACATTTTGTATATAAACAAAAATGGGTGGACATTACTTTCAATTAATAATGAAGAAGTGATTTCACTTTTCAGGTTAAAGTGTATGGCTCAATGAGAAGGATGTTAGGTCAAAATATATTAAATTATAAAAGTAGCTTGCTTCTACATATTAAAAATGAGGTAAGGACAGATCACAAATGGCCCTACACACCAGTTCCCAAAGCATGAGTAACAAGTCACAAAACTAATCAAAACTGTGAGCCTAGGTCTTTGTCAACAGGGTCTCACTCCAGAAACACTTCCACAGGGACTTGCCTTGAGTGGCACAGGCAGGGAAAAAAAGATACACAAATGAAACACACTGCTACTCTATCTTGAAATAACTCCCATCTTTAGATCCTCTACCCTGACACACATTCCAAATTATCTTAAAATTCAAGCTAAACCAAGTAACTTTGCCGGGCACGGTGGCTCATGCCTGTAAGCTTCAGCTTATGAAGCAGCCAGGGCTAGGGATCGCAGTTAGAGTCCCGCCTGGGGCTCGTAGCGAGATCTAGTTCCAAAAAATAGCTGAGCGTGGTGGTGCGCGCCTGTAATCCCAGCTACCTGGGGATTGCTTGAATCCGTCGTGAGCCTGCGGTTCCACAGGCAAAAATAGTGAGACCTAGTCTCAAAAAATAAACAAACAAACAAACAAACAAACAAACAAATAAATAAATAAATAAATAAATAAATAAATAAATAAATAAATAAAAATAAACCAAATAACTTTAAGTGTCACAATTATATCAAGTTGTCTCTTTAGCTAAAAGATAATGGCTTTTTCAAACTCTGTCAATGCACAGATGAAAAGATATGTACTACTTTGGCTAAAAATTATCATTAAGACAACAAGTTACTTCCTTTAGAAAAAGAATCATAAAGAACCAAAATTAACGCAAAGATCAAAGAGGGGAACTTTTTAGCATGAGAATATAAAAAGAGCATTTTCAGCATACTAAGTGCCATCAATTCTATCAGAAGCAGTTGGCCATTACACTGAGAATACCTATTCAATTCAGTAATATCTTCAGAATATTATTTTTATCTATCTTTTGCATATTCTATGAAGTGTAAGTTGGGGTTCACATTCGTGTCCCCAAGTCTGTAACATACTCTAAATCTTCCCTACCCCTTGAAAAATTGTCACTTCAGGCCAGAACACCTAGAGTCAGACTCTTTAGTAAGCATGCTCCCCATTTCCAGCATGCACTGCGATTCTGAGTTAGTGTCACCCAGAGAGAGACCTGCCACCAAGTAAGCACCCCACCAAGAACATTTGACCATCCCCCAAGACCAAAGGCAGAGCACTAAACTACAATGCCAGTTAGTAGGAGGGAAGCACAGCCCCATCACCATGCACTGCAGGCAGGCTGGTATATTTACTTGTGATTGACATCAGCTGGAATGGTCTCTGACTCCCCATTTGTAGCACTGCTATGTAGGAATAAATAAGCATTAATGGGAATGGAAACAAATCAAACAGTAACAATGAAGTGGAATTGCAAAATATATGTCACTGAACACATGTATTTATGATAAATTAGAAACTTGGTAAAGGTGGTTTGAGAGGTAACAAAAGCAATGGCTAAAGACAATGTATAAGGACAATCTGACCTGCCACCAAGCAAGTCTGCTGACAAGACAGAGCCTGAAAGTGGTCTCAGACTGTGAGACAGTGTCCCACAGCTCCATCTTATAAAAATCAGTTATCAGTAACCAGGAAATGCCAATGCCCAGTGTTCTAACACTTACCAAGGTGTTCTAGCGCTTTTGTCATGTGACTGGCCATGTTAATCCTTAAGAATATACATTAAATGGCAGAATGGTTTCCACATATGTACAGAAATATCAAATGACTTAGAAGGGTGAATTCTAAGTGTTAATGAAGGATTTATCACAAAGTATTTAACCTGAAAGTGCTTTTTTTTCTTAAATTTTAATAGCCATAAATATCTTTTTATTTAACATCTAAAAACCCAAAATATTTCTAAAGTATGAATATCACTGAATGTAAGCAACACTCACTTCCCTTGCCAGCACCACCCTAAGAGACTGGGAAGTCACGTTAAGAAGGCATAGTGGGCCTACATCTTGTAGGTAGCCTATGGGTGGTATGCCTTTTGGAAAGCTCACAGTAGGCATGTATAGTGAAGTCACAGATAAGAGGGTAGCAACAACTCATCTCATAGCTGTGATGTTTGTATCACAGGAATTTACCCTGTGGTACAATGTCTACTGAGGGACTTTTAGCCATACGGCACACCAGAAAACTTACCTTCTGATCATTATTCAGTAGGAATCGCCCATTGATATGATGGAGCTATACCCAAATAAAGAATTCATTCCACTTTAAGAAATAAAGCTATCATTCTAGTTGTGATGGGCAAAGCTTTATCCACATCAGAAAAAACCCACATTAACATGTTTTTGTTTTTTTTTTTCAAAAATGAATATATTAAAAAGAGGGAAAAAAAGTCCAAAAGGAAAAGCCAAGGAAGCATTCACCCTCAAAAAAGAAACAGAGACTCACCGGGGAATTGCTGGAAGTCGAGAACCATTTTCATCTATAAAGTGACCCCCTGCATTGAGGACCCAGCAATGGTGAAGGGACATCAGAGCATGCCGTGCGGTGGTGGGGTTATCCTTCCCATTCTGGCTGTCTGCATTTTTCAGGGGGGAAAATTCATCTTCCCGTAATACTTCATATACCACAAACTTCCTAGAGAGGAACATACAAAAGCTGTTGTGTTATGAAATAAAACTGCAGACACAGCTCTGACTCCTCTCCACAGAGGTAGGCCTGCAGTCTTCAATAACAGACTCTCTTAAATCAATTTGAAATGAATGCTGAAAGAAATAACATTACCCCCTAGACTGTGCAAACTTAGAATTCTGAAATGTATCTTACACCTCCCAACTATAAAACATGTCATCTTAACTCAGAAAGATTGTAAATCTTAATACAAAAAGATCACAGCAACTGTTCTAGGGAGGGGGATAAAAAGAAACCAAGCTAAAAGACAACTTACAAATATCATGGGATGAGAGTTTAACACAGCTAGTTTGTCCTCTGCATTTTCATATTGGTGAAAGTCTGTAATACGTATCTCAACAACGAAAATGTCATCTTTTATCAGGAACTATATAAGCTAAAAGCTCACGGAAACATTACTCATCAGTAAGACAAAACACAAGATAGGTCAGTTTTTTTTATCTCAACCTCTTCAGACTCTTGGCCAAAATAAATGACTTATGCTTTTACAAGAGAGCTAAATAATGAGCTAATTGATTAATTTTTTTCTTCGCAAAAAGTACTTTTAGGCAGCTCAAAAATATTCTTGGATTGGTAGGTTCATACCAGATAATGATAGCATATCTAAACTACACACTCACAATAAAAAATGAGCTGACTTGCCAAATGTTTCCTGAAAACAGTGTCATGCCCAAAGAGAGTCCAAAGCAACACTTCAAGACATACATCTAGTCATACTGGAGCCATTCAAAACATACTTTGCAAACTGGAAGATGTCAAAAACAAATTTTTCCATCTTTATTCCATTAGGTTTGTCTGGTTTAATCAACTGCCCCTGGGAATCCACATATGGAATCTTCTTTTGCGCCACATGGTGCTGCAACTGAGGCTCATAAACACTAAGTAGGGAAAAAAAGAGACAATTACTTTCCAAATTTAAAAAATTGAAAATACCAGAAAAGCTGATACTCATACTCAGGAATAAATGCACCGAATAACAGGATTGAGATTTTCAGAGCAAAGGAACTTAAGTTCTACTTCATATTTAAATATACAATAGATTTCTCTATTACCTGAATTTAAAAACAATCAAATGATTTAAATTGTTTTAAATATTTATCACTGAATTTAAAATACAAACACAGAGCTCAAAACAATACCCTTCTTAACTTTCCAAGTCTTTTATAAAATATTCTACTCTTTGCCAAACTTTCCCAACTGAGGTCCCTTGAAGAACAGAAAGATGAGGATTAATAGTTACTATGGCTGAATTAATAACAGAGTCACAAACAGTGGAATGGGAACTACTTTGGAACTGAGGCTGATTCTCTAAAGCAAATATGAGTAATGTTTTAAAGAGCTAATAGTCATTTTAAATGTCCAAAAGCTATCAAGTGAAGACCCAATGGGAATGTCCCTCATTTAAGAATCTGCTAGAATTTTTTTTAAAATTATTTATTTTTTATTTTATTTATTTTATGATACTATGCTTTTAAAAATCCAGATTCAGGTAGACACTTTCATTTTTAAAAGTTTCAAATTGTGATAATAGGGCATTTTGCTTCTTATACTTTGCTTCAACAGAATCAAACACAGCTGAAGCAAGTTAAAGAAGAAGCACTTTGCTTGGAATCCAGCTAATGTATTGGGAGTGGGCCTTACTGATCCTAAACCTGTGGGACAGCTTATGGAACACAATTATAATGAAAGATAAAAATCCATCTGATAAAGACGATCCTTAGGAAAGATGAATTCTGTGGGATATGAACTTGTGGTGTCTGCCTACCCCTCAAGTAACTTAGTTTCTGATCAACAAAAAGTAAAAATTTTAAAAACCCATCTTGTCCATACTTGACAACATCTCGCAAAAACGGTACAGTGAAGAAGTGATTGGCAATGTTCCCAGCGTTGAACAGCAGCCGTCCATCTGAGCTTCGTCTCTGAGCTGTTGACAGGGAGATTTCACTATATTCTACCACCTGGTATACTCCGTCCACTCGGCAAACCACTCCAACAGGCTCCGTGGGGTTTGTTTTTTCTACTACCTGCTCACAAAGAAAAACAGTAGAGGAAGGAGTGTAATCAATGTTATATAGAAGATTTGCCGTTTTCAAAGGCTACATATTCAATTTTGTGTACACTGTTCTTAAGTCAAGAGGAATCTTTAATGTTAGACAAACATGTAGGCATCTGGTATTCTTTGATAAACTTCCTTTCAACTGGAAATGAGGTAGACCATTTCCTTCCTGTTTTTATCTATAACACATTCATGTTATATGAAATCCATCACACATCAGCTTGAACTTGAAATAAAATGAGGAATCTATATTCCCCATAGCTTTTATTTTTATCAATTTACCTTTTTTTTTTTTTTTTTTTTTTTTTTT